>JARQZK010005080.1:32500-300000 GCA_030704885.1 Cynegetis impunctata
CCGTTTCGGATGTTGGCTACTAGCAAGGCTATTCTGATCTTTTTGGCTACTGCTCGAAAAAGTCTGATGAATCAATAGAGTCAATACTACTGCGACTATACTATATTTCCAAAAAAATGTGGATTTGCACTTCGAGAAGGAATACGTCCCTGTGCATCGAGAAGTGAGTTAAAGTAGAGACCATAGAGCTTTCCGCGCACTTCCGCACCGGCCACTTTAGCGCCATCTAGTCTCTAGATAACCAGTCACTTCCTGTACATGGAGATAATCCACGCGGCGATTGTGGCAAAGCTATATCGTCATTAGTCGGCAGTTAGGTCAAACCTATCTTAGTCAAGTTGTGGGAGATAAGGACGCCTACCCCTATACTTCATCGATTATTTTATCTGTTATTTTGGATGTCCGGAATAGTGGGAGTCGTTTGTTAAATATCTCCACGAAGATAGAATTTTTCCTTGAAAGAAGTTTCGGGTTTTATTGGGTAATTAAGATACGATACGTTTCAGTTTAACTATGAAATATGTGTGATACAGCAACTTCCCTATGATTTCAGCAATACCCAAGAGGAACATTCGGGGAGATTTCAAATAATTTATCTATTTTTCGTCATTGGAAAACCCTTAACGTTGAATGGTTTTTATTGCCGTCCATTGATTTCACCCATAAAATTTTGATTTTATTTTACCAAAACGAGTGCGGTCGGGGAACCCCCATCAGGAATAAAGTTCGTTAGTCTGTTGTTTTGCGATTTTTTTTTTCTGTTTTGATACTCTTTTTGACGCTGAGCAGATGAGTTCACTAAGTATTGTTTATCTGTAATGTAAGTATGTAAATAGTAAATAGTTAACACTAGAATCTGGTTTACTTTTGATTTATGCAAACAGTAAATACTTGTATCAAGTTATACAATTTTATAACACATTATTGCAGCACTTTCCAATTCTCGAATCTCCATTGCAAAATTGCAATAATGAGAGAAAAGAGTATAAATCACGTATGATTTAAAACAAATATATAAATTCTGTCTATTAATATATCTAATCAAACTTTTACTAAATTAATCCAACTTTTACAGTTTTGCTCGCAAAACGTCAAAGTACTGACTACATTTAACAAATTCTCAAGTTCGCATTATCTAGGGAAGCGGGGAAGAAAATTACAAGTTTTATGTGTTTTTGTGAGTATTCTACGCTTTCTGTAGGAAGTCCTGAATCTTCGCATCTCGTGAACGACATCAAGTCATATTTAAATATTATCTTTCACAGCATGCTGACAACCATTTGTTGCTGTATTCCGAGGAAGCTCTATATAATAAGTCAATTTGCGTTGATTACAAAGCGAATTAATTAATAATTAGGATTTTGAAATAAAAAATTTGTAATAAAGGATCTTTCCTTATTACAAATTTTTATTATATATACGTTTTATAACAAAACTATTCTGATATTTTTCGCTCTAATTAAAAAGATATATTAAATAAAACATCAATTTTTGAATTCAGTACCGAAATTACACCGACAGTTCCCGAACAACCTGATCGCGTGTGACAATGTTAATTTCTACTCATCGTAGAGTGTTCTGGCTTTCAATCGATATAATTTTTTTTGTTGTCGTCAATGTACTAATGAATATATCTAAAGGTGCGTATAGACATGTAACAAAACTTCATATCGTAACTCCGTCGCGTAACAATTGTTTGTTAGGCATCGAAGATACGGCGTATCAACAAATATAGTGTATCAATCCATCGTGCGTATCTTTAATCGCAACATAGGTACTGCCGTTCCGTCTTTACAACAGAACAGTATTTTCCTCCTGTGCAATGGAGGTTGCTACAGCAGCTTATATATGTATATATATATATATATATATATATATATATATATATATATATATATATATATATTTAGGGGCTTACACAGATACAAACATCCAAACAAAACCCTCCCAATACTAATATATATTTAGCGGGTTAAAAGTACCTTTACAAAAAAAAAATCAAAGAAAATACCTATTACAAATTGACAATGGTCTAGTTAGAATTTAGATTTATGAAAAATGTAGGCCTTTTTATAATGTAACTATATGTTTCTTAAGAATAACCGTTTAATCAACATCTTGAAGCTATTCAAAGCCATTTCGAAGTGTTATATGTTATTTGAATGTAAATTGAAAGATCTTATCATTCTGCACAGCGGTGAATTTTGTCCTAAATTGGACCTTCTAAATGGTAATTGAAAAAGTTCCTGATGCCTAAAATTCCTGGCTAGTATATTGAATTGTATCTTACTGTGCACCTCTGGGCAAAATGCTAGTCCCTTAAAAATTTTAAAAATCATTAACACTTGAGACATTCTCTTCGATGTTCTAGGGAGACCATACTGTGCTGACGCATTATTAGGCTATAATCGTGATTTAAAATTGGAGTCTGTTCTTTGACTGATAAGTAAATTTATGTTGGACAGACTCAAGTCGACTAATATATATACTGTACCGCGGGGCCCAAACAACTGATGCGAAGCACTGTCTACTGTAAACGTAAGCATAGTACAATTTTTTCAATGCTGTCAAATTTCGAAATTCCCTGGTATTTCTCTTAATAAAACCTAACAACTTATTTGAGCTGTTAATGACTGATTCTATATGAGATCTAAAAAGCATCTTGGAGTCTAATATCACACCCAGATCTCTGACCTCGGAGACCACCCTTAAATTTGTGTTGTTAATTTTATAAGTATGGTTAAAAACATTTTTGTTTCTGGTGTAAACAATAGAGACACATTTATCTGAATTGAGTTTCAGGTTTTTTACTTGGCAATATACCGCCAGGCGGTCCAGATCCTCCTGTACACCCAGGCAGTCACCTGGACCATGAATAGTGCAGTATATCTTTAAGTCATCTGCGTATATCAAAAATTTACTCTTGCTGAAGCATTCACTGATATCATTTATATATAGCAGAAAAAATAATGGCCCCAAGTGGCTGCCCTGAGGCACGCCAGAATTAACCTGAAATGAGTCAGACTCGAACCCGTTAACCACCACTAACTGCTCCCTGTTTGTTAGGTACGACCATATCTATCTTGAAAGAAATCTGGCTACACCCACCTCAGCAAGATGTTGTAGTAACATATATATATATATATATATATATATATATATATATATATATATATATATATATATATATATATATATATATATATATATAATGAAGTGAACTTGGACATTTATTTGAAACTAATCAAACAAACCTCCTAGCGGAGCTGGTTATACGAGTTCACGAAACATCGAAATGCCCCCATATACCTTAGGATGGTGTATGCTATTGGAGCGCTTGTTACTTGCGGCGTGTGAATGTTGAATTACATCGAATGGATGTATCAACTTTACTCTTGCTTAGCAATTATAGTAACCACCTTCGGGTGTCAGGACGTACGAGTTCTCGTTGCCGCAATGTTTTCTTCTATCTGCAGGATGTGGTTCATTTGTTTCCGACTGGTGGCGCTGTGTCATATTTATATGCCATATAGTCACTGGAAGGAAAATATAACGCCGTTAGAAATATTTGGTTGGTTATCACTTTCGATGGATAGATGATACTGATGAGCCCCAAATAAGGGCGAAACAGACTGTCTATCATTTCCATTGATTGTGATAAACAACTTAATGTTTCTAACATACACCATCCTATGGTATATGGGGGCATTTTGATGTTTCGTGAACTCGTATAACCAGCTCCGCTAGGAGGTTTGTTTGATTAGTTTCAAATAAATGTCCTAGTTCACTTCATTTTATTGCCACGAACGTGTATCGTTAACATGAAGAATTCTGTTTCACATATATATATATATATATATATATATATATATATATATATATATATATATATATATATATATATATATGTGCATTACTTCCTTAAGAAAAATTTAAGAAAAAGATGCGCAAGAAGGCCGTGGTGGCAGACCCAGTTGTATACAAGCAGAAGGGTGTATGGCGGAAATCATTTACTGTGGATCTAAAATTTCAGGTAATTTATAAAAATTTCACCAGAATGTCCCCAACAGACTTCGAGTACTTGCTTAATTCAATTGAACCCAAAATAGCAGGAAAAGATACTAGATGGAGAAAAGCAATTTCTGTCCGAGAAAGTTTGGCAGAAACAATTCGGTTTCTGGCGACTGGTGATTCTTTCACCAGTCTACAATACCTTTTCAAAATTTCTAAACAACCGATAAGTGCTATAGTTACTGAAGTGTGCGAAGCCATAATAGAAGGATTAAAAGAAAATTCGATACTTGGTGTACTGAAGAATTGATTGGAGTACTGCGACTTGAATTATTCGAAATACTACAACTAGTATAAGTATATGCTGGAGATGATAACTGTGATTGCTGTGGAGTAAAATTGGAAACATTGGAAACTTGGCTATCCTGATAGAGTTGAGACTGTTGTGGCATACAACAAAAGAATGACTGAAGAGTATGAGTACGGGATGATTGCGAATGATCAAAATTGGTTGAACTTTGTTTGAGATGGATCCTATCTGCTTTAAACAAAATATTCATAATATCTTGTTATGCAGTACTTTTTCATTCAGAAGAATATTTGGCCAGTTTTTAGCCACAAGATTTCCAAATATGTGACATTCGTTTTGCTCCTGTGTGTTACCAGCTTTTGTTGATGCTTCTGACCGTATTTTATAAGCTTTATATAATTTTTTAGATTCTTCATTCCTCTTTTGGCTTTTCCTACTAGGTGTTGCTTCAACCACTTTTCTATTCGGTATATTTTCTATTGTCTCCTGATTCTTTTGTACAGCGGAATTATCGTTTTCTTCTAATGTTGCTTCGTCACCCGATATTTGTTTTTCATCATTTTCTTCTTCTTCGCCTACAATCTAAAATGAATATAATTTAAAATAAGTATTTAGTAACAAGTTTATTGAACGATTTTTACAGATACCGACTACACCAGAATGATGGTTAGAAGTGGCAAAACAGTTTGAGGACATCTGGAACTTTCCACATTTTCTGGGTTCTGTAGATGGGAAACATGTGTTTTCACAAGCATAACTAAACGCCGGAAGCGAATTCTTTAATTACAAATCAACATTTAGTGTAGTTCTTTTTACCCTAGTGGATGCTAATTACAAGTTTTTGTATGTCGATGCTGGAGGCCAAGGAAGAATTTCAGATGGTGGTATCTTTCAAAACTGCTCGCTTTACACAAAATTGGAGCGAAATAAATGAAATTTTCCTTAATCAGCAGCTTTACGTTGCAGACAACAGAAAATCTTTTTATTTTATTGGAGACGAGGCATTTGCCTTAACTGATTCGTTAATGAAACCGTTTTCGAGAATTCATTCTAAAGGATCTTTGCAAAAAGTGTTTAACTACAGATTATCTCACGCACGAAGAACTGTAGAAATTGTATTTGGCATCGCCGCATCCGGTTGTAGAGTACTTCGTAAACCGATGTTACTTGAACCCAGAAAAGGTGAATTAGTTATAATGGCAGTAGCTCATCTACATAATTTTTTAAGAGAAAGTTCCACTTCTCGTCCTCTGACCTTCGATAGAGACATTAATGGAAAGATTGTAGAAGGAACCTATAGAAGTATGACTAATGAACCCATGTCTTCGCTATTTAGAAATATTCCCAGAAGACCAACCGAAAATGCAACACAAATTAGAGTGAAATTATCATCCTACTTTCAAAATGAAAATCGGCTCTTGTGGTAGGATAATTATTCGTAATTCATAACTTGTGCTTTGTGTTTCCCGAACTTTGTTTTTGTTACTTACTTTTACTTTTAAAGGCAAACCAAGTACTTTCGTAGAAATCTGAGAACCCTGTATAAAAAAAAATAAATTTGTTATTGAAAAGTAAATAAACAAATAAAAAAAGAAATTGAAATTCACTTATTCAAACTTACCTTTACCCGTACCATGGCTCTTTTTAATTTTGGCTTTCCCTCGCCTATGTGCTAAGAAAAGACTATTCATTTCTTTCTTGCATTCATCTGCTGTTGTCCGAAACTCTACAGCAAGTTCTTCCCAAGCATGATGTTTTTTTATTTTATTATAATATTTGGGATTTTTTGCATCCCACAAAATTTCTTTCGTACAATAACTGTTTATGAAATTCAGTGTAGATTCTTCCGTCCACTCCATATTGATGTCTTCAACTGAATAATAGTATATTTTTTCATAAGGAGGAGAAGTGTCACTTTTCAGAAAAGTCACTTCTACTCCGAATGAAATATGTTATTTTATTTTCAAACGTTCTGAAATCCATAAAAATCTGAATATCCATTTTTGGATCGATTCACATTTACGCACATAATTCTATCCACTTACGATCGTTAAGAATTATGGAACATTTTCCTAGTTACGGTTGCCACACAAAATTGATTTTAACAGATATACTTGAAGTAAAATAATATTGATAGTTATAATTCGCAACCTGGTGAGAAGTGGTTTAAAGTGAAAATGTCTTCAGAAATTGAGGTTTTGGCCAAAGAAGCAGAGACCCTTGGTTCATCGAAGTCTATTGAAAAATATTCTGCAGCATATGATCACTTCGTGAATTGGTGCAATTCGAAAAATGTGACAGTTTACCAAGAGAATGTGCTTCTAGCATATTTCAATTCAATGGCAAGAGAAAAAAAATGGAAATCTTCTACTTTGTGGGCCCGATATTCAATGATAAAGTCGCAACTAGCGATCAAACATAGAATAGATATTGGTAAATATCTGAAGTTGCGCATATTTTTGAATAAGTCCAATGAAGGATTTCTTCCAAAAAAATCAAAAGTTTTTTCTAAGGAAGAGTTCGAACGTTTTCTCTTCGAAGCACCGGATGATTCATATTTAGGATTAAAAGTAACTATCATATTTCAAGTAATTTTAACTTTGTATTTTTGATCACGTGGTTGTTTCAGATTGTTTTATTATTCGGAATAGCTGGTGCCTGCAGATGTGACGAAATGGTGAAAATGAAAAGTACAGATATCGAGGACAAGGGAAATATTATAATAGTCAATATTCCTGATAGTAAAACGAGAAAAGTTCGAACATTCACAGTTATCGGGGAGAATTATCTAAATATTTATCGGAGATACACTGCGTTAAGACCAAAGGATTTCGTTGAAAATAGATTTTTTTTGAAATATCAATCTGAAAAATGCTACAGAGCTGTGATGGGAATACATGGTATAGGAAGTGTTCCAAGAAAGGTTGCCACTTTTTTGCATTTGAATCATCCAAGCGAATACACAGGTCATTCATTGAGGCGAACTTCTGCTGCACTACTTATAGATGGAGGAGCCAACATTGAGTCTTTGAAACGACACGGAGGTTGGAAGTCAAGTAGTGTAGCAGAAGGCTATATCGAGGATTCTCTGCGAAATAAGAATGACATTGCTGGTAGGATATTGAGCGTCAACGAATTCCCTGGAACCAGCAACTCAGATTACTCTATTGAGGCATCAGCTTTTGAACAGAATCCGAGACAGAATCCTACCAGTTCATTATTACATGGTTTTAATTTTCAAAATGCAACATTGACCAATTGTACATTCAATGTAACTTTAACGAATAAAAATGACGTTTGAATTGGAGAATTTTTTGTTCGTGGTTATCAATTCATCTTTGCATCTTTTCCTGCCGCCGGCCGGAAAAGTGTTGCATAGCAACACTTCTCCGCCTTGGCGGAGAAATAGAACTTTTCGATGATCCTGTCAATCGAGAAATGACGTTATTATCGTACGTTTGAAAATAAACGAATGAAAACTAAATCCTAAATCACGAATGTGTACCGTAGATCCGTCCACACATGATAACAAGTGGTGCTACATAAGTGCGTATCATTTCTTTGAGAGGCGTCAAAAAACTGACAGCCGATGGTACGCCTCGATGTTACGGTGTTTCGATGTTACGCAGTGCCGTCCAGACTTGTTACTCGACGAAGTTACGATACGAAGTTTTGTTACATGTCTGTACGCACCTTTAAATATCAAACCTATTATGTACGAATACTAAAAAAAAACTCCCCAAAATAATGTTTAAATGTTCCACAAGATGTTATACATCAGAAACTAACCTTAATAAATTCCCTATCACACATGACTAAATGAAAGTAGCTATTATAAACAATTTTTTGCACTAAATCACGGATGTTTTTAGTCAATTTACAACTAGAAACCTCTGACACTGTACTATCGAGAAATTTCTTCAACATTATGACGTCACAAACGTGGCGCATTTGTAGTCCCGCTATTCTTTATGAAATTTTATCAATTTCAAGATTTTCATAGGTAAATAATTTTTTTTTCCGTCGACCTCTAAATAAGAGCTTACTTTAACGTACACGAAATTGATCATTAATGACCCATTTTAATGTGCAATTTCTCCTATTTTAATGTATGATTGTCATGGGCAACCAAACACAGAAGTATTCAGCACGGAAAAGTTGAATTATTCTGTGTTTGTACTGTTATTCCACAGGGAAAAGGAATTCATAATTCGAATCGAAAAATTTAACTCTATACAAAATAAAGTAGAAACTGCGGAAAAAATTTTATGCAATAATCGTTCGAAAGTAAATAACACTTCAGCTTCCACCAGTTCCACATATTCCTTATCGGATATTGTAGGTAATGTTAACTATTCAGAATGTCACATGTCTAATATTCCATCTATGAATTTCTCAAATTGTTCCATCGGGTGCATAAATATAAATATATCGAAATGAACATAGAAATTCATATTGTGTCAAGTGTATCTGTCATACAAAATAAAAATTTATTTCAATCAAGAATTTATACTTAATTCATGATGAGGTTGACGGAAAAATCTTGTAATAAACTCGTTTATTAATGTAGCGATTAATGGTCTCGAACTATTAACGCGCTCGCTCCGCTCACGCGTTAAAATATCTCAACCATTAATCGCTGTCATTAATAAACTAGTTTATTAAATAACTATTTTAATTTCAATTTTTTTCGCATCGACTATTAGTATATTTTATGATGAAGTTTTAAAATACATAAGAAACATTGATAATTTTTTTTTTCAAAAACCCAATTGCATTTGCTCGAATCTCGTTAAGATTTTCAGTAAACTCCTACCTCAAGCTACATGAAGGAACTTTGTCAATTATTAAATGTTTAACCTCCAATGACAATGAACACAAACTGGGAATGATAATTCTATGAAAAAGATAGATGAAAGATTTCTCTATCTCTTTTCGATCAAATAATCAAACACGATGCATTGAGACGTTCTGTGGTTGAGAACCTAACGAAGCTAGTCACTTTACATTTACTTTTATCACCAACATAGAAATAGGTAATTAAATAAAGTAAATAAGTTGAATAGCAAGCGAATCTCCTTACTCCGGCTACATATTTCTGTCGCATTCAGTTAATTAATTTCACTGAATACCACATACTGAAAGATATGTTATATGAATTTTGATTCATATTCCCTACGTTTTCTTGAAAATAAGGAATCAATGAAAATAACTGGCAATTTACCTAATCCCAATATAGGAAAAGCACTAAGTTTGAAAATTTATAAATTCTAACATTGAGTTGAACTGAAAAAATTCAAATTCTGAATCGTTTTTGCCATCACAATTTTACGTTCCATAGCGACGAAGACACTGCAAATATTAGCATTTCGTTCAATGAGAAAAAAAAATCTCTAGAGAGAGCATCTAACGCCTAGAAATAACGAACTGAATTATCACGTGAGATCGCAGTTGATTATACATCCTTCGCAGCCCGTTGAATCGATAAATGTATTTATTGTTTCATTATTTCCACCAACGCTCCTGCCGACCAGCCAATTATTTTATTTGTTCAGTTGAAAATATATTTTACCATTTCCAATTATGTATTTTAGTGGTCGAAACTTTCGATCAATTAGTTATCAAATTGAGCTCTCATATTCAATCAATGGATTTTTTTTTTAAGGGAATGGTGGGGCACAGGCGAATATTTCGCATGTGTCCCACCATCTACCCTCATGGGTTCGTAAACTCTGTACATTACCCAGTAAATATAAATAAATGTAACCGCTGAAACTCAAACACCCAAGAACACGGTGGGAATCGAACCCACCAACTCCGTCAAAGAAAACGGCATAGCGTTATCTATACCGCTCCGCCACGGAGCCTCCTAATCAATGGATATCTTGTTTCCAACATGAAATGAATTTTTTGCAATGTGCTTACTAGCAAAACTGAAACGAATTTTCAATTACTTATAGTTCAATTAAGGCATCTCATTTTATCATATTAATAATAACTTAGACAATCAACTCTATGGTTCAGAACGATGTGAAGTTGGTAACGAATTTCCAACAACGAATGTCTATGAAGTCCTGTTTGATTTTATTAATGCTTTAGATTTAAAACTGTGAGAATCGTTGTTTACTTTGTGTTTTCGGTCCTCGATAAGACCTAAGAATAATTAAAATAATAAAAACAAATTGTTGGCTGATGACATAGGTCAAGACCATTTAGGCAATCTGCCTATTGATTTAAAAAAAAAATTTCAACTATATGCGTCACACGCTTCCAGATAAATAAATATCAATATTGTACGACAGTAATTTATTCGATAAACCTACTATTTTTATTGTATTAAACTTTCGATCAAAAAAAAGATGAAGTTATTCAAATGAATTTTAGATAACATTCCAAATCTTCACATAAATGTTTTCAGTATCAATAACATATAAAGCCAGTTTTGAAAAAATACTTCCTTTGGGATCGAAATAATTGAAAAAATTCGTCAGAAATATTAGATCAAAATTATACTACAATATTTCATTGCTAATTTAATGTTTAAATCGTAGGTAAAAAGGAAGAATGAAGGCTAGAATTAAGACAGTATTTGAAAATCGATGTAATTTTTGAACTAAGCTCCTCCATAGAAAATTTTAAAATGTCTTTTTTACAAACTTTTCGACCGTACATAGTCAAATCGTTGTAGCTTATAGCATCCGTAGCAGAGGAGATATCCTGGAGGCGGTACTCGAAAGTTGATGTAGCTTCTGAACTAAACTCATACTTTTTTAAAAACATGTGATCAGCAGCGCTTATTCAATAAGAGCGTATTTTCATCGAAGTACATCACATCGACATGTAATTACAACGGTATGAATTATAGTTGTAAAAGTTTCAAAATAAACTTTAATAGCAAACCGCTCTAAAAAAAAATAATTCAAGTTGCATAGAAGTTGGTTGAGATGCGATTCGAACGGAATAAAATCTCAGCGAGGGCAGGACATTGGAGTAAAATAGTTGAAATCTACGATGGACCGTACCTCAAATCAACTCAATCCACGTACGAAATTTTTACTCTCTAACTCAATCAGCAGTTGAGCAAATTTTGAAAAATCCAAGAAAAGTCTACGTAAAATGGCATTGGAGGAAAAAAAAATTTTCAATTCCAACATGAACTCAATACACGTGCAAATTTTCATCCCTCCAACTCAATTTGAGGGATTTTGAGTTTTTTTAGCTAATATAATTTCTGACTTGATTTTTCCTCAGTAGAATATTGCGAATCAATAAACCGAGAATGTTAAATATTGAAAATGTTGTTTTTGATTAATTTCTACATATTTTGCCGCCTTTTTAAAACTCTCCCACCCATGCTTCATAATTTATTCACCTCTTAAGGGGGCGCCCATTGGACCAAAACACGTAAATAACCACTAACCTTTATTAGCGATAGGAAGACACTAATGAGTCCTGTTATTTAAATGCGAGAGCTGTAAATATTCTTTAACGTTTAGTCGACTGGAAATCAATAAAATATCCATCATCCACTTCTATAGTCATAAAAAATTATCAGATTTTTAAATATCATATTAAGTGACAGCTACATTATTCATAATGCATATCCGTCAGCCATTGCCTACCACTCAAATAATTAAAATCCAGCAAACAGATTTCCTTGTATTTAGTAGCTTAACGTCTTATAGGTCTTAAAAAAGAGTTTTCAAACTACTTAGCCTTCATATAATGACTATTGGATTTTACTGTTAATCCATTCGATTATATGACACATCTGATTATATGTTCAAATTTTCATGGGAAGTACTTTCATTTATTTTTTCTAATGTTGTTTTTCAATGATTTTCATAGAAACATATGCAAGTTATTGAAAGTTATTTCCATCGTGATTTTCATGAATTTCTCTCAACTTCTTGTTCACAAATAGTTTTCTGATCAGATTTTTTGAGGCAGAAAAAACTTCTTCTGGATATTTCTAGTAATATCTCGTGACGTTGTGTTGATGTCCTTCTACTAATTGATCTGGAAACACAGCTCAATTTTTTTTGGTTACTTCTCATTATGCATAGAATAGAATACATTTATTGATTTCACAAATTATCTACACAAATAATAGTACAAATAAAAATGAAATAAGTCATAAATAAAACAATTATGTCGTTTTATCAAGATACTGCTTTTGAACGGAATGTTGAAGAGGAAATCGAACCGCATTGCCAAAAACAGATGGATGAAAAAGATAGAAATAATACTTCTGTACTATGGAAATAGCTTCAGTGAAACATATTGGTTATATAAATATATATATAGGTGTATATATATATATATATATATATATATATATATATATATATATACATATATATATATATATACATATACATATATATATATATATATATATATATATATATATATATATATATACATATATACATATATATATATATATATATATATATATATATATATATATATATATATATATATATATATATCTATATATATATATTTATATATATATATATATATATATATATATATATATATATATATATATATATATCTATATCTGATATTGTACAAATCGGAGAATTGATAAAGCAAGTTACTTCAGACATACATCGGAAACAGAATACCAGGGCCTTTGCAGCGGACTGGTTCAAACAATAGAAATGGATGCAGTATTCTTTCGAGAAAGATGGTGCTTTTTGCTAACCTCGCCAGCAATTATTGTATGGTGTTTCTGAGAGTTACAAAGAAAAACGAAGGCAGTTGATTTCAAGGAACTACTTTTTAATAATATAACAAAGGACTTTTTATTATTAATCTGTGGCGACCATAGCATGTAAGCACTGATGTGTGCGATTCTACGTGTTTAGCTTTGACTTCAATTAATAAGCCTCCAAGGCACTTAATGGGTCACAAAATAATGGTACGTAAAGTTTTCTGACCTTCGAAAATTAAAGAACAAAGTGATCTAAATGAAGTGCTTCGTATTTTTCTCGAAAATGATGAGTATTTTACTATATCCGTTTTAGCTCTCCTGAACTACAATTTTCGGGATTTTTTTGAAATCTGATATATATATATATATATATATATATATATATATATATATATATATATATATATATATATATATTAATATATACATCTGTCTATTCATCTATATATCTTTTTATCTACCTATCTATATTTATTCATCCATCTGCCGGTGTATCTCTGTCTATCTATATATTTATCTATCTAACTGTCTATCATTCTATCTATCTGACTTTCTACCTATATATCTATCTATCAATCTTTTTGTCCCGGCTCACGTTGTTCTGTTATATAAATTATTTTTATCTATCTATCTAAATATATATATCATATATCTATATATATATATATATATATATATATATATATATATATATATATATATATATATATATATATATATATATATATATATATATACATATATATATATATATATATATATATATATATATATATATATATATATATAATCTTTTGATAATTATTAGCAATAACAGGCTGGTTGAATCTTAAAAAACTCGATTTTATTAAAAACTTGACGCCTCACTACGATATTCGTAATTGAAATTATCAGATTTTTAAATATCATATTGAGTGACAGCTACATTATTCATAATGCATATCCGTTAGCCATTGCCTACCACTCTAATAATTAAAATCCAGCAAACAGATTTCCTGTTTTAAACTGTAAGTACCTTTATTTAAAAGATTTGAAATTCTAAATAAATAAAAAATCTCATTAAAAACGGCTACTTCCATATAAACGAACTATACCGATAATTTTTGCTTTACTTGTTTAATATTTTCCAAAACTAATTTTCTTTTTTAATGTTAATTTACTCTTTCTGAGATCTCTCGGATGGAATTAATCGCCTCCGTGGCAAAGATTGACCAAATCTCCCATACCGGAGAGTTCAAACAATAAACCACAAATAAGTGATTTTCTTCCATAACACAGGATTTTATTATAAAAATTTCATTAAAAACGGCTACTTCCATATAAACGAACTATACCGATAATTTTTGCTTTACTTGTTTAATATTTTCCCAAAACTAATTTTCTTTTTTAATATTAATTTACTCTTTCTGAGATCTCTCGGATGGAATTAATCGCCTCCGTGGCAAAGTTTGACCAAATCTCCCATACCGGAGAGTTCAAACAATAAACCACAAATAAGTGATTTTCTTCCATAACAGAGGATTTTATTATAAAAATTTCATTAAAAACGGCTACTTCCATATAAACGAACTATACCGATAATTTTTGCTTTACTTGTTTAATATTTTCCCAAAACTAATTTTCTTTTTTAATATTAATTTACTCTTTCTGAGATCTCTCGGATGGAATTAATCGCCTCCGTGGCAAAGTTTGACCAAATCTCCCATACCGGAGAGTTCAAACAATAAACCACAAATAAGTGATTTTCTTCCATAACAGAGGATTTTATTTATTAAACTATTTTCATCTCCAAATTTTCAATCCAATACTTGGCTACGCCGTTCTGATGAGGACCAAAGAGTCCGAAACACGTGTCAAAGGCTGCTTCCATATAAGCGTACTATACCGATAATTCTACTCCACTTCTTTAATGTTTTCCCATAACTAATTTCTTTGTTGTTGGATAAATGGTACCCTATCTTTATTATTTTCAAACATTACGTAGGTAAAGGTTTCTTTGGTTTCCCTTACCATCTAATGATAACAATTTTGAATATTAATATTAGACTAAATAGCATATACAAAGCAACCCAGTTTATTCAATTTTTTCAAATCAATAAATGTCAAAGAAATTTCAATTACGAATATCGTAGTGAGGCGTCAAGTTTTTAATAAAATCGAGTTTATTAAGATTCAACCAGCCTGTTATTGCTAATAATTATCAAAAGATTAAAAATAGATCACAGGCAACAACAATTCGAATAATATATATATATATATATATATATATATATATATATATATATATATATATATATATATATATATATATATATATATATATATATATATATATATATATATATATATATATATATATATATACATATAAGTAGTGTAACACGGTTCGTTCTAGGCCACTGTCAGTTCTGCGCATGCGCGACTTCGGGGCGTGGCTATGATCGGGAAGTCGGCCATTTTGCGGATGGCGGCCATTTTCCAAGATGGCTGACCACGGTATCCCGTAATTTGGAACTTGACCAACAGATGGCGTTCCAAGATGGCGTTTCAAGATGGCTGACCACAGTATTATCGTAATTTGGAACTTGACCAACAGATGGCGTTCCAAGATGGCGTTTCAAGATGGCGGACCACTGTATTATCGTAATTAAGAACCTGGCCACCAGAGGGCGTTCTTACAGATCACGTTCTTACAGATCACTGTATTATCGTCATTAGGAACCTGACCACCAGATGGCGTTCCAAAATGACAGATCATTATATTCTCATCATTCAGAATCTCGCCAACATAGGGCGTTTCAATAGCATTCAAATTTGAATGTTTGACGTATGACAGTTCTATGCTCTGAAATATCTATGGTTCAAGATGACATTTGATCGTAACGAATGATAGATGGGATGACAGATCTATGCTCTAAGATATCTATGATCCAAAATGACATTTGACAGTTCTATGTTTCAAATCCAAGATGGTGGATGCGCGAGGCTATGAGAATAACCATGGGGGCCCAGAGGACTGAAATTGTAAAAGGGGGCATCCAGGTGTCTTCGTGCAGGCTCAGACGACTGAGTTCGATATATAGAAATATATGGAGTCTTCATGGAGGCCCTTGAGACACTTATACAAATTTTAACCTTACTTTTCGTTAGCTGACTTATCGTATTCAATATTTGACGTATAAAAGATCTATGGTTTAAATCAAAGATGGAGGATCTATGGTCTTTCCTCTTTCAAATCCAATATGGTGGATTACAGGTGACGTCACGTACCAAGTTCATTTTAAAAAAATTCAAAATTGAAATAATCAAGCTCGGCGTTTGAACCTCTATATCAGAAGTCCAACACTATCAAGCTTAAAAAAAAAATTCATACTGAATGCAGAATTGAACCCAGTATATCTATATTAGGAGTTCATGACTCTACCAAGTTAAAAAAAAAAGTTTCAAAATACAAAATCCAACGCGAGGATCGAACCTCTATATCAGAAGTCCAACACTATCAAGAAAAAAAAAATAATAATAGAGAAATTCGCATGTAGAATTGAACCCAGTATATATATATTAGGAGTTCATGACTCTACCAAGTTAAAAAAAAAAAGTTTCAAATTACAAAATCCAACGCGAGGATCGAACCTCTATATCAGAAGTCCAACACTATCAAGCTTAAAAAAAAATTCATACTGAATGCAGAATTGAACCCAGTATATCTATATTTGAAGAAATCCACACGTAGAATTGAAGCCAATATATCTATATTTGGAGTTCAACACTATGTTCACTGCTGTTAAAAAAAAAATTTCAAATTAAAAAATCCAGAGCGAAGATCGAACATCTATATTAGAAGTCCAACACTATCAGCTTAAAAAAAAATCATACGGAAGAAATCCACATTCAGAATTGAACCCAGTGTATCTATATTAGGAGTCCATGGCTCTACCAAGCTAAAAAAAAATGTTAAATTAAAAAATCGAGCGCGAGGATCGAACCTATATATCAGAAGTCCAACACTATCAATCTTTAAAAAAAAAAAATTCATACTGAAGAAATTCACATGTAGAATTGAACCTGTCATATTAGGAGTCCATGGCTCTACCAAGTCTAAAAAAAAAATTTCAAATTAAAAAATCCAACGCGAGGATCGAACCTCTATATCAGAAGTCCAACACTACCAAGCTTAAAAAAAAATTCATACTGAAGAAATCAACATGTAGAATTGAACCCAGTATATCTATATTAGGAGTTCAACACTATGTTACACAAGCTTAAAAAAATTTTCAAATTAATTAATCCAGCGCGAGGATCGAACCTGTTTATCAGAAGTCCAACACTATCAAGCTTAAAAAAAAAATTCATAATGAAGAAATCCACATGTAGAATTAAACCTGTCATATTAGGAGTCCATGGCTCTACCAAGTTAAAAAAAAAATTCAAATTAAAAAATCAAAGGCGGGGATCGAACCTCTATATCAGAAGTCCAACACTATCAAGCTTTGAAAAAAAAAATTTCAATTTAAAAAATCCAACGCGAGAATCGAACCTCTATATCAGAAGTCCAACACTATCAATCTTAAAAAAAAAATCATACTGAAGAAATCCACAGGTAGAATTGAACCCAGTATATCTATATTAGGAGTTCACTGCTCTACCAAGCTTAAAAAAAAAATTCTAATTAAAAAAATCCTGCGCGAGGATCGAACCTCTATATCAGAAGACCAACACTATCAAGCTCAAAAAAAAAATTCATACTGAATGTAGAATTGAACCCAGTATATCTATATTAGGAGTTCATGACTCTACCAAGTTAAAAAAAAAAAGTTTCAAATTACAAAATCCAACGCGAGGATCGAACCTCTATATCAGAAGTCCAACACTATCAAGAAAAAAATAATAATAATAGAAAAATTCGCATGTAGAATTGAACCCAGTATATCTGTATTTTAGGAGTCCATGACCAAGCTTAAAAAAAAAATTCAAATTAAAAAATCCAACGCGAGGATCGAACCTCTATATCAGAAGTCCAACACTATCAAGAAAAAAAAATAATAATACTAGAGAAATTCGCATGTAGAATTGAACCCAGTATATCTGTATTTTAGGAGTCCATGACCAAGCTTAAAAAAAAATTTCAAATTAAAAAATCTAACGCGGGGATCGAACCTCTATATCAGAAGTCCAACACTATCAAGCTTAAAAAAAAAATTTCAAATTAAAAAATTAAACGTGAGGATCGAACCTCTATATCAGTTCAACACTACCAAGCTAAAAAAAAAATGTTAAATTAAAAAATCGATCTCGAAGATCGAACCTGTTATACTAGGAGTTCAACACTATGTTACACAAGCTTAAAAAAAAATTTCAAAATTAAAAAATCCAACGCGAGGATCGAACCTGTTATACTAAGAGTTCAACACTATGTTACACAAGCTTAAAAAAAAATTTCAAAATTAAAAAATCCAGCTCGAGGATCGAACCTATTATAGTAGGAGTCCATAGCATTCACTGCTCTTTTAAAAAATTCAAATTATAATAATTATATTTTCAGGCTAAAGACAACCAACAATATATCATGGAAGTAGGGTGATTTTATCTGAGTTCGGTTTATACATTTTTCAATCGCCGAATATTGCGATGTTATATTCAAACTATTATATTTAAAAGAGTCTGGCATGATTGATATTATTTTTTGGATATCTTGAATAGTTATCATGTTAAAATACATATGGATAGTTCATAACAATCGAACGATAAATGACATTAGATAACTGACAGAAAAAATAACAGGGTTCAAATACCCTCCATATAACTATGAGGGAAAAATTCATTTAACATATAAGACACATTCATTAGACCTTTGACCTGTCCGTAATCACAGTAGCGATATTTCGATAGGTATAAAAAATAATAATAGCTATATTTTATTATTACTTCATCATTAAAATGTTATTTTCCAAGCGAAAACTCGGTATAAGTAATTCATAAATATTCGACGCGGTACATTATGTGAATTGACCTAATTGACGGACTGATTACGATGCAAAAAACTTGTCGCTGCAAGTTGGAAGTTACTGATAGGTATATCTAGTGCAATGAACTGGAATATCTTTATTTCATTGTCATTCTAACATTCGTAGATGACTGACTGAGTTACATTTAATTAATATAATCAGAGACTCTGAGTAATAATTGTTGAAAATAATTCGATGATTAGTTTGTGTGAAGTGAGTGAAATAATTGTGCAAACCAAATAAACTTCAAGAATAAGTTCTCCTTATTACAATCGGAGTTCCAGTGTTTATCAAGTGAGTACATATTATTTTTTAATAGATTCAGAATTGGAAATTGTATATACTAGATAATTTTAGGTGGATTTAATCGATTATTTTCTTCTGAGAAATTCAGACTTGAGAAATCATTTTCAAATATTCGTGTTTTTTGAGTGTAGTATTCGTTCATTCATCCACATTATTATTTGAAGAAAGACTAAAAATATTTCTTCTACACAGATTTCACTGATCATTCGACGAACTACCGAATTCCATATAATTCATCCAGCTCAACAATTTATAGTTCCATCAAGTGAGTACATATTATTTTTTAATAGATTCAGAATTGGAAATTGTATATACTAGATAATTTTAGGTGGATTTAATCGATTATTTTCTTCTGAGAAATTCAGACTTGAGAAATCATTTTCAAATATTCGTGTTTTTTGAGTGTAGTATTCGTTCATTCATCCACATTATTATTTGAAGAAAGACTAAAAATATTTCTTCTACACAGATTTCACTGATCATTCGACGAACTACCGAATTCCATATAATTCATCCAGCTCAACCATTTATAGTTCCATCAAGTGAGTACATATTATCTTTTAATAATTTAGAATTGGAAATTGTATATACTAGATAATTTTAGGTGGATTTAATCGATTATTTTCTTCTGAGAAATTCAGACTTGAGAAATCATTTTCAAATATTCGTGTTTTTTGAGTGTAGTATTCGTTCATTCATCCACATTATTATTTGAAGAAAGACTAAAAATATTTCTTCTACACAGATTTCACTGATCATTCGACGAACTACCGAATTCCATATAATTCATCCAGCTCAACCATTTATAGTTCCATCAAGTGAGTACATATTATCTTTTAATAATTTAGAATTGGAAATTGTATATACTATAGCGAGAGCGATACAGTCGTCTATCAGGGACAGTGTTGCCAGACGTAATAAATAATCTTTAATCTAATTAGCTGCCCCAATTTTGAACAGAAATGAAATATAGTATTTATCATGTCAAACAACCTAAAGATAATTTTTGTTTGATTTAATTTATTCAAATCGATTATTTTCTTCTGAGAAATTGATTTTAGATAGTTTGTGTAATTCATAAGTTACTCGAGCTATTAGTGCGGAGATTCAATGTTAGGCTAGTTTTCTTGTAACACGTATAGATAATTAAGTATTAGATACTTCCTCAAGTACCTATTAATATTGTATACCGAAGGTGAGGAATTTATTTTTTCTTGTAATTGAGTGTAATTTTGTACATCACAAAGTCTTTCCAGTATCATATTCTAAATAATTTTTGTATTTATTTTATTGAATTAGATAATTTATTTACAAGAAAAAAAAACTAGCATGATATATACGTAAGAAAATCTATTTCAAGTTCATAGGTATAAAATTAAACCTACTCACTGGAATAATTAAGCTTTCTATACTAGCATAATAATATACTACTTCTGTGTACATATTCGACAAAAAATAACTGATGTTTTTTTAGTGTATTCATCCACATTATTCTTTGAAGGAAGTTAGACTATAAATATATTCTTTTCGTGCAATCGCACGCGAAGCGAGTACTTCGCGTACGCACCACAGTCCGCGAAATTTAATTTCGCGGCCGTTACCCATAGCAACGGCCGCCAATCCAAACGTCACTTATACCAAAAAGAAACAACAACTATGATATTTCAAAAGAGACATTCTGTATCTCAAGGCATTTTGCGTTCTGTCAAGAACTGTCAAAATATTTTGTATATATTCGAACATGGTCTTTCCATAGCAACGCTGTGACTTGTTAATTACTGTTGATTTTAAAGCACTAATATTTTTATTTGCATTTGTCTCGTTTAATAATTTTGTCGATTGCACGAAAAATAGTGTGTATGCCATGGCCGCGAAACTTTTTAGCTACCTCAAGATTATCCTGCCTCGGCCGCAAGCGGCCTCGGCGATAATTTCTCTTTCGGTACGCTAAAAAGGTATTTCGCGGCCTAGGTATACAAATAACTATTTTCACAGATTTCACTAATCATTCGACAAACCACCAAAATCAACATATTTCAGTCAGCTCAGCAATTTATAGTCTGTTTTTTAATGTTTTGCTTAATATTCCTACTCATATACATGGTGTTCTCTTCTTAAGTGAAAGTTTGAATAATACAAAGTGTACTTTTTTTCACATATTCAGGGATGAAATTTTGTTTACAATTTTTAAAAATGTAGGGAACAGTGTTGCCAGATGTAATAAATAATCTTTAATCTAATAAGCTAAATCAATTTTCCACAAAAATGAGGTATATCATTTATCACGTCTGACAACCTGAAGATAATTTTACGATGGATTCATCTATTCAAATCTATTATTTTCTTCTGAGAAATTCAGACTTTGACAATCATTTTTTTAATATTCATATTGTTTTGATATCAGTGTTAAAATTCATAATTATTTACTATTTTCCTAAGTGTTATGGACAGGATATCTATGCATACTTTTAATGAACTATATTCAAGTTTTTAACCTCATATAAATCAATATACGGTAAAAAGCAATACTGCTTCATTGTAAGTTACAATTTCTGAACAGAGTACAACACCAGTTCAACGACCTGACCTTGATTCCAACACTAATAACTCAAGTTATTCCGAGCTATTAGTGCTGAGCTTCAGTCTTACGCTAGCTCCCTAACTCGTAACACAATACAATAACAGTATTAAATACTTCCTCAAGTACCTATTAATATTGTATACCGAAGGTGAGGAATTTATTTTTTCTTGTAGTTGAGTGTGATTTTATATCACAAAAAAAACAAAGTGACGTTTTTCCAGTATCATATTCTAAATAATTTTTTGTTTTTATTTTATTGAATTAGATCATTTATTTACAAAAAAAACTAGCATGTTATACATGTAAAAAAAAAAATTATATTATAAACATTATACATACTCACTGGAAATAGCTTTTCTATACTAGTATAACAAAATACTATCTCTGTGTACATATTCAACAAAAGTTAATAAATATTTTTTGTTCTACAGAAAAACCTAGTCAACCATGAGTATAATGAAGATTTCTGATGATGCCGTCAAAACTTTTGGAGCAAGTTTGAAATTAATAAGAACTGTGGAAGAAGTTGGTAGATGGTTGAAGTATATTAATAAAATCATCTTTCGAATCACGAAATATACAAGGGATAAGAATTTTTCTCATTCTCAAAACAGTTTCCACAAACTTGAAGCAAATCTATCAATCCTCAAGACCTACAGAGAAAATATCAAGCACATACGTCAGTCAAATTTCAAAAAGGGTTCTGGTTTGGGCAGGCAATCCAAACGTTTAATTTGGAGGGATGTTGATTCAGCTTTTAAAAGTAGAATGCGTACCGGGGTGATTATCAATAATACAATCAAAGATCCCGAAGAGTTCCTCAGTAAAACTTTCAGAATTTTCAATAATAAAATAAAATCAGCTCTACAAAATTCAATTTTAAAAGTTAACGTAATTTTAAGTTGTAATTACATCAAACCTGATACTAGAGAGGAAAGTATTAAAACATTTTGCACTGAAAGTTCTGTTGTTGATCTCTCCGATGAATTAAAAGAATTGTATAACACTAAATTTCGAGCTGTCATTCTTAGGAAAATGGATGAGTTTCAGGAGCGTGATAGTGGTTGGGCTCTCCTACAAATTCTTAACCTCAAAGTTAATATAAATGAATACAGACCAATAACAATAGGTAATTCTACGTATGTTGACCTACCTATGTTTATTCAAAATAAAAAGGCTGTAGTAAATGTTAAGAATAATGACTCTCATTGTTTCCTTTGGGCAGTCATGTCATGTTTAAGACCTGCTAAAGAACATATTTATAGAACTTCTTCATACCCATCACCTAGCTCTATTTTGAAATATGATGGTATAACTTTTCCGATGACTCTAGACCAAATTCCTAAGTTTGAAAAACTCAATGATTTAGCAATTAACGTGTACGCAATTGAGAAGAAAACAGTGGTTCCAATATTTTTGAGCAGGAATAAAGATAAAAAATGTATACATTTATTGATGGTAAAAACTGAAAAAAATTATAGCGATTTCATGATGCAAACTGACAATTTTGAAGAAAAAATAGTTTATCATTTTACTTGGATAAAAAGTATGTCACGTCTACTTTCATCTCAAAATTCAAAGCATCATAGACATTATTTTTGTGATATATGTCTTAATCATTTTCAAACTGAAAATTCATTAGAAAAACATAAAAATTATTGTGATGGTCTAAACAAATGCAAAGTATCATGCCCGCCAGAGGGTGATGATTATATAGAGTTTAAAAATTTTTTGAATAAGGAAAAGGCTCCATTTATAGTTTACGCTGATATTGAATGTCTTTTGGTTGAATCAGAGGAGAAAATATCTGAAAAAACTGGGATTTATCAAAAACACATTCCTTACAGTATAGCTTATTATCTGCATTGCAGTTTTGATGATTCCATTTCCTATTATAAGTCATATACAGGGAAAGATTGTCAGTCTTGGTTCATGAAAGAGCTTACTCAACTGGCTGAAGATATGGAACCCTGTTTTCTTCATAACGTTCCTATGAATAAACTGTCGAAAGAAGAATGGAGTTCATTTTACAAGTCTGAAAAGTGTCATATCTGTGAGAAGTCATTTAAGCCTGCAGATATCAGAGTTAAAGATCACTGTCATTTCACGGGGTGTTATCGGGGTCCTGCACATCAAGACTGTAATTTGAATTACAAAAACAGACAGAATGTAACCGTGGTCCTACATAACCTTAGTGGATATGATTCACACTTCATAATAAAAAATCTTGTGTCAGATATCGATGGTAGAGTTGATGTTCTACCGATCAATAAAGATCGATACATAGGTTTTACAAAACATCTAGCAGATTCATTCATTTCCTTCAGATTTATAGACTCATTTAGATTTATGTCAACAAGTATAGAGAAATTAGCCTCTTTTTTGAAACCTGAACAGAAAAAAATTGTCAGAAAACATTATCAAGATGACGAACAGTTTCAGTTATTGAACAGAAAAGGGGTTTTTCCGTATGACTATATGAATTCATGGGACAGACTTGACGACACAGCACTTCCATCAAAAGAACAATTCTACAATAAACTGACTGACACAAGCATTTCAGACGAAGACTATAAACATGCTTTGAAAGTATGGGGCTCTTTTAACTTGAAAAATATGCGTGAATACAGTGATCTTTACCTCAAAACTGATGTTTTGCTACTAGCAGACGTTTTTGAAAACTTTAGACATGATTGTATGAACACCTATTCACTCGATCCGGCTCATTATTATTCCCTACCTGGTTACACATGGGATGCGATGTTGAAATATACAGGTGAAAAATTAAAATTGTTGAAGGATATCAACCAGATCATGTTCATCGAGAGAGGGTTGCGAGGGGGTATATCTCAATGTTGTAACCGGTACGGAAAGGCTAATAATAAATATATGGGAGAACAATATAATCCTAACGCACCAGAGTCCTATTTGATGTATTTCGACGTAGTGAACTTATACGGCGCTGCCATGCAGAACTATCTACCCTATGATAATTTTGAATGGACAGACGAATATCCAATAGACCCATCCTTGATTCCTGACAACTCAGACGTGGGATATTTTTATGAAGTTGATTTAGACTATCCCCTAGATTTACACGAATCACATAAAGATCTCCCATTTTGCCCCGAGAAAATGATACCCCCGTTATCCAAAAATAAACAACAAAAATTACTGACAACTTTGTATCCAAAAAATAACTATGTGGTCCATTATAGATATCTAAAAAAATGTGTTGAAGCTGGTTTGAAAATAAGAAAAATTCATAGAGTACTGCGTTTCAGTCAAAAACCTTGGTTGAAACCATATATAGATCTAAATTCAAAATTACGAGCTGAAAGTAAGAATGAATTCGAAAAAAATATGTATAAATTGATGAATAACGCGGTATTTGGCAAAACTTTAGAGAATATTAGAAAATATAAAATCATCAAAATTGTTAATAGTTGGGAGGGTAGATATGGTGCTAAAAATTTGATAGCTCTCCCAAACTTCCACAGTTCTGTTATCATAGACGACATTGTTATAATTGAACTCAAGAAAACTCAGATAGTATTCAACAAACCTATATACGTTGGTTTTTCGATTTTAGATATTTCAAAAACTTACCTTTACGATTTTCATTACAATTTTATTAAAACAAAATTCAATGATGGCAACATCAAGCTTCTTTATACAGACACTGACAGTTTGATATACCATTTCAAACATCAGAACATCTACGAGATCATGAGGGATAATGTGTCAAAATTTGATACGTCAGACTATGGTGAAAATAATGTTTTCGGTATTCCACCAAGAAACAAGAAGGTAATTGGACTGATGAAGGATGAAAATGAAGGCAAAATCATGGTGGAGTTCATTGGATTGAGGTCGAAGATGTACACCTTTAGATTACTCAACCATAGTGAAAAAAAGACTGCTAAAGGTGTTACAAAATCTTCGCTCGCAACAATTACTTTCAGCGATTACAGACGTGCTTTATTCGACCAAGAAATTCTCACCACTGAACAAAATTCCATCCAGTCAGTGAAGCATAAAGTTACATCCAAGAAAACATCTAAAATAGCTTTATCAGCAAATGATGATAAAAGGGTTATATCAACATACAGCACCGACACAGTACCCTATGGATATCAATACCATACATAGAACGAGCAGTGATGTGAAATACAAGATCTTAAAATTTTATACAACAGAACTTTATAACCAATTATTTATATATATATATATATATATATATATATATATATATATATATATATATATATATATATAAATATATATATATATATATACACATATATACACATATACACAAAATGTTCATATTTCTACACTTTACTTTTATATTAAATGTAAATTTGAATAATTTTCATATATAAGATAGTCTATTTTCTGATTAATTTTTATGTTTAACAAGTCTTTGATATGATTACTTTAAAATATTGAAGATTCATACGGAAAGATTCATCGATCATGAAGTTCGTAATATTCATTATTAATTTACACCAGAGAGAGAAAGAGAGAGAGAGAGAGAGATGAAGAGAGAGCTTTATATAATAGAAATTTTTAACCTTATGTATATGGGTTTGTATATAGCTATGTTGTATGTTATATAGAATGAAATTATTTCATTTGAACCTTATGTATGTGATGTTGTTTTCTATATAAGTAGAATTAAATTATTTCGCTTTATCTACATAATGCTTTGCATATATATCTATGTTGACGTAATAAAATGATTGAAAACTATTTCGTTCCTTATTTCTCATATAGATCTGATATGATACAAAGGTTTTACTTACTTCGTTTTGAACGAAATCATCGTAAAACAGGTACCGAACAAATTAAATTATAGATTAAGCACTTACCTAATGATTGATTTTTGAATATGTTCTGCATGCTATTTCATACAATATGTTTTTTATTAAATATTTTTAATGTACTATACTTGAATATAAATAACTTTATCAATTCACATAAGTGTGAATTATAAAGAATTCAAACCGATGTATTGTTGGTTGTATGAATCAATGGTCATGTGAATATATGAACGTAATTCCCAATATGATACCTCAACTGATCCGTTAACGGACCCGTTAACGGACCCGTTGTGAACGGACCTGTTGTGAACGGACCCGTTAACGGACCCGTTGTGAACGGACCTGTTGTGAACGGACCCGTTAACGGACCCGTTGTGAACGGACCTGTTGTGAATGGACCCGTTAACGGACCCGTTGTGAATGGACCCGTTGGGGAACCAACCCGTTAACGGACCCGTTGTGAATGGACCCGTTGGGGAACCAACCCGTTGGGGTCCTGGTTGAAAATGAGGTTGTTGGAAATCGTAGTCGTTGTAACGCATGCTTCTTGAACAACTTAGTCGTTGGTAAGCATACAATGTTCTCTCTAATAACAATGAAATCTTGATAGTCTGATATCCAACTCGCCGAAGATGGCCTCTACACGAGTCTCCGAAGCCCTCATTCCATTATATCAAATAATTTCAGTCCTCTGGGATCCCATATGTATTTTAACATGATAACTATTCAAGATATCCAAAAAATTATATCAATCATGCCAGACTCTTTTAAATATAATAGTTTGAATATAACATCGCAATATTCGGCGATTGAAAAATGTATAAACCGAACTCAGATAAAATCACCCTACTTCCATGATATATTGTTGGTTGTCTTTAGCCTGAAAATATAATTATTATAATTTGAATTTTTTAAAAGAGCAGTGAATGCTATGGACTCCTACTATAATAGGTTCGATCCTCGAGCTGGATTTTTTAATTTTGAAATTTTTTTTTAAGCTTGTGTAACATAGTGTTGAACTCCTAGTATAACAGGTTCGATCCTCGCGTTGGATTTTTTAATTTTGAAATTTTTTTTTTAAGCTTGTGTAACATAGTGTTGAACTCCTAGTATAACAGGTTCGATCCTCGCGATCGATTTTTTAATTTAACATTTTTTTTTTCAGCTTGGTAGTGTTGAACTGATATAAAGGTTCGATCCTCGCGTTGGATTTTTTAATTTGAAATTTTTTTTTTTTAAGCTTGATAGTGTTGGACTTCTGATATAGAGGTTCGACCCCCGCGTTAGATTTTTTAATTTGAAATTTTTTTTTAAGCTTGGTCATGGACTCCTAAAATACAGATATACTGGGTTCAATTCTACATGCGAATTTCTCTAGTATTATTTTTTTTTTTTTTTCTTGATAGTGTTGGACTTCTGATATAGAGGTTCGATCCTCGCGTTGGATTTTTTAATTTGAAACTTTTTTTTAAGCTTGGTCATGGACTCCTAAAATACAGATATACTGGGTTCAATTCTACATGCGAATTTCTCTATTATTATTATTTTTTTCTTGATAGTGTTGGACTTCTGATATAGAGGTTCGATCCTCGCGTTGGATTTTGTAATTTGAAACTTTTTTTTTTAACTTGGTAGAGTCATGAACTCCTAATATAGATATACTGGGTTCAATTCTGCATTCAGTATGAATTTTTTTTTTAAGCTTGATAGTGTTGGACTTCTGATATAGAGGTTCGATCCTCGCGTTGGATTTTGTAATTTGAAACTTTTTTTTTTAACTTGGTAGAGTCATGAACTCCTAATATAGATATACTGGGTTCAATTCTACATGCGAATTTCTCTATTATTATTTTTTTTTTCTTGATAGTGTTGGACTTCTGATATAGAGGTTCGATCCTCGCGTTGGATTTTGTATTTTGAAACTTTTTTTTTTTAACTTGGTAGAGTCATGAACTCCGAATATAGATATACTGGGTTCAATTCTGCATTCAGTATGAATTTTTTTTTTAAGCTTGATAGTGTTGGACTTCTGATATAGAGGTTCAAACGCCGAGCTTGATTATTTCAATTTTGAATTTTTTTAAAATGAACTTGGTACGTGACGTCACCTGTAATCCACCATATTGGATTTGAAAGAGGAAAGACCATAGATCCTCCATCTTTGATTTAAACCATAGATCTGTTATACGTCAAATATTGAATACGATAAGTCAGCTAACGAAAAGTAAGGTTAAAATTTGTATAAGTGTCTCAAGGGCCTCCATGAAGACTCCATATATTTCTATATATCGAACTCAGTCGTCTGAGCCTGCACGAAGACACCTGGATGCCCCCTTTTACAATTTCAGTCCTCTGGGCTCCCATGGTTATTCTCATAGCCTCGCGCATCCACCATCTTGGATTTGAAACATAGAACTGTCAAATGTCATTTTGGATCATAGATATCTTAGAGCATAGATCTGTCATTCCATCTATCATTCGTTACGATCAAATGTCATCTTGAACCATAGATATTTCAGAGCATAGAACTGTCATACGTCAAACATTCAAATTTGAATGCTATTGAAACGCCCTCTGTTGGCGAGATTCTGAATGATGAGAATATAATGATCTGTCATTTTGGAACGCCATCTGGTGGTCAGGTTCCTAATGACGATAATACAGTGATCTGTAAGAACGCCCTCTGGTGGCCAGGTTCTTAATTACGATAATACAGTGGTCCGCCTTCTTGAAACGCCATCTTGGAACGCCATCTGTTGGTCAAGTTCCAAATTACGGGATACCGTGGTCAGCCATCTTGGAAAATGGCCGCCATCCGCAAAATGGCCGACTTCCTGATCATAGCCACGCCCCGAAGTCGCGCATGCGCAGAACTGACATTTCCGTGTTACACTAATCATATATATATATATAATATATATATATATATATATATATATATATATATATATATATATATATATATATATATATATATATATATATATATATATATATATATATATATATATATATATATATATATATATATATATATATCGATAGTTATATAGATAGAGATACATCTATCTGTCGATGTATCTCTATCTATATAACTATCTATCTAACTAACATTTTATCTATCAATATATATCTACCTATATATCTATTTATCAATCTATCTGACCCGGCACAAGTTGTTTAAATAATGTATATGTCAACACAATGTTTGCCGGAATATAACTATGTGATATATATATATATATATATATATATATATATATTAAGATATATATATATATATATTGGGAAAGGTATTCGCAGGGAGATGCATGAGCGTAAACTGGTAACATTCATCATCTATAACATACCTATCCGAAACTCAGCCTTCTCGAGCTTTTTGTAGAGATTTTGCAGAACCAAACCTCCTCAAATTTGAGTTACTGCGAAAATTTGTACGTAGATTGAATTCATGCCAAGGAAGTGTATTTTGATGGTATAAACTTTTGTTATGATCACCGTCATTTTTTCATAAACATTTCTTGATTTTTCTTAGTGTATGAGTATTCGCGCACGTCCACATCTCATCCAGATTGAGATAGAAGATTTCTTACGTAGATTGGCTTAATGTTGGTGAAATGCAACATAGTGGTTTCAACTATTTTCCGCAACAGCCTAATCTTTTATTTAGAGATTTCATGTGTTTTTGTTTGAAATTTTGCATAGCTTCACAGCTTCTGCGGATTGTGTTAGAGATTTGAAATTTGTTACGTCGATAGAGTTTATATTGAAGAAATGCACACTTTAGGTTTCTATCGATTTCTTTCATCACTGTTTTTTTTTTGTAAAATTTCAAGCGTTGTCGAGGTTTTTCGAGCACTTTGCATCTCTAGAGCCACTCCAAATTTAGTTGGAAGGGTAAAAATGAATTTTTAAGTGTATTCGGTTGTTATTAGGGATGTATTAATATTAAATGTTGAAATTTCATCCATTTCTGCAAACTTTGTGTATGTCTTGAGTCCCCAAATTGGCCCATGCTTATGTGGTAAGAAATGTTGTATATAAAAAAGTACAAAAATGAGAAAAAAATACGACCTTCGTGACAGAGCTCTGCTACCCGTATTTTTCAAAAAGATAATATAGCTATACGAAGAATTCAACATATATATATATATAAATATATATATATATATATATATATATATATATATATATATATATATATATATATATATTTATTTATTTATTTTTATGATAAGGGATGTCGATCTAAAGTAAAGAATGTCAATTTACTCTTTTTTTATTCCATATTTCTAGCTTTCGAAACTAAGTTTGTTTCTTCTTCAGGACTGTCTGCAATTGGGAACATACAAAAGTTACAAAAATATATCTAAATTAATTTAAAATATTAACCTACAGAGCGTGTTAAGAGTTTCCTTTTCTTTGGTTTCCTTTCATTTAAATATAAACTATATAGTAGTATAAAATTCAACACGATACCGTAACCTCTAAATCAAACACAAATGTCAAAGAACAAATACAATTTACACATTTATCAATTGTCAATCATAGAGTCAATATTCAGTCCTGGTGTCCCATCTCCTTCACTATTCATCAACTGGTCCATCGTAGAATTTCTTTCCAAAGTTTGTTTGTGATAATATGAATGTATAGATTTTACTCAAGTTTTCTACGTCTGATTTTTTATTTATAGGATTTGTTTGTTTTTGTATATGAATCATCTCCAGAATTAGTCTTTTTTTGTATTACCTTCAATATCCAATATCTTCACATTGTTGAAGTCTATAGTATGGTTCAAAACGTTTGCATGCACAGCCAAAGCACAACGAGTATTATACTTCCCTATGTCACTCTTATGCAATGCCAATCTACTTTTCAACAATTGAGAAGTTTGTCCGACGTACGTACGTTCACATTCTCCGCATTCAACTTGGTATATAACATTTGATTGTTGTTCTTTTGGTATGGGGTCTTTAAGTTTTGAATAGAGTGATGCAATCGATTTTTTATTATATGTTACTATCTTTAAGTGTTTTTCTTCAGAAAGTATTTTCTTGATTTTTCCAGTCAACTCTTTTATGTTAGGGAGACTGAAGTATATTATGTTTATATATTATATTTAGACTCAAAAGTAAACATAATATACTGCAGTCTCCCTAACATAAAAGAATTGACTGGAAAAATCAAGAAAATACTTTCTGAAGAAAAACACTTAAAGATAATAACATATAATAAAAAATCGATTGCATCACTCTATTCAAAACATTTCAAAAAAAGTTGAATGCGGAGAATGTGAACGTACGTACGTCGGACAAACTTCTCAATTGTTGAAAAGTAGATTGGCTTTGCATAACAGTGACATAGGGAAGTATAATACTCGTTGTGCTTTGGCTGTGCATGCAAACGTTTTGAACCATACTATAGACTTCAACAATGTGAAGATATTGGATATTGAAGGTAATACAAAAAAAAGACTAATTCTGGAGATGATTCATATACAAAAATAAACAAATCCTATAAATAAAAAATCAGACGTAGAAAACTTGAGTAACATCTATACATTTATATTATCACAAACAAACTTTGGAAAGAAATTCTACGATGGACCAGTTGATGAATAGTGAAGGAGATGGGACACCAGGACTGAATATTGACTCTATTATTGACAATTGATAAATGTGTAAATTGTATTTGTTCTTTGACATTTGTGTTTGATTTGGAGGTTATGGTATCGTGTTGAATTTTATACTACTATATAGTTTATATTTAAATGAAAGGAAACCAAAGAAAAGGAAACTCTTAACACGTTCTGTAGGTTAATATTTTAAATTAGTTTAGATATATTTTTGTAACTTTTGTATGTTCCCAATTGCAGACAGTCCTGAAGAAGAAACAAACTTAGTTTCGAAAGCTAGACATATGGAATAAAAGAAGAGTAAATTGACTTTCTTTACTTTTGATCGACATCCCTTATCATAAAAATAAATACTCGAGTACGATCATTATCACAGTTCACACACTATATATATATATATATATATATATATATATATATATATATATATATATATATATATATATATATATAAAAAGTCGAACTTTAGTTCATAACTCGAAAACAAAAGACGATTTTTGTGTTCTCCAGTGAATTTGTCTCGAAAAAAAAAGAATGCGCCCTCCATTCTTTTATGTCTCCTATAGTTACCGAGATACCCCATACAAACATCGAAATTTGCCCAATTTGTCATTATTGTGTAAGTAGTATGCGTGTAACGTATACTTTTACCCCGCCTTATTAATAGTACTAGTACAGGATTAGGTCTTTATTATCTCAAAAAATATTTCTTGTGCAATCTTACCTAAATCGGTTGGTTGTAGTTGTAGTTCACGATCATACTAAGTATACGAAAAAGGCAGTGTAATTGAGACGATAGTGCACAAATCTTAAAGTTACAATTTCATTGGCAAAAAAATGATTAATATGATTGTGAACTAGGAATTGAATAGCCTACTAGCGAGGAATTTCTAAATCCGCCACTGTATATATATATATATATATATATATATATATATATATATATATATATATATATATATATATATATATATATATATATATATATATATATATATATATATATATATATATATATATATATATATATATATATATATATATATTATATAAATATATATATATATATATAGTATATATATATATTATATATATACTTATATATACATATACAGTACTATATACTATATATATATATATATATATATATATATATATAAATATATAAATATATATATATATATATATATATATATAAATAAATATATATATATATATATATATATATATATATATATATATATATATATATATATATATATATATATATATATATATATATATATAAATATATAAATATATATAATTCTAAGAAAAAAATGTTCCTTACGTTTTCTTCGTAAAATAATTAATTTTTGAGTTATTCGCGGTTGAAAGTAACAGTTTTTCGTCAAAAAAATCGATGGTTTTGAAAGGTTTTCTACGAATAGCTCCAAAAATATGCATTTTATCAAAAAACTGTGAAAAGCAAAATTGTAGCTTTTAAAGAAAAAAAAATCGTTTTTTAATTATTTTTCTACGACCAATACTAACTAAAAAGTATTCATCTTAAACAATTATTTCATCTTGCATCGATTTTCACCAAAATTTGAAATTAGGCTCCTCTCATCATCTACTTCAAATTTTATATCTCATGGGCACTATTTATTTTTCGAGGGGGAAAACTACCCCTAATTGTCAAAAATTATAAAATAACGTTGTAAACCTTAAGTTGTGTGAAATTTTGTTTGGATGAGTTGAATAATGATTGTTTCGTGCTTTGGAATACAATTTCTAATGTAAACTGTGAAAAGCAAAATTGTAGCTTTTAAAGAAAAAAAAATCGTTTTTCCGTCTTCAGTTATTAATTACGTGCTATTTAGTCCAATATCAACAGACAGGTCCGTTGATATTAGATGGGAAGGGAACCACAGAAACCTTCACCCACGTAATGTACAAAATAGGTTTAAAATATTTGATTGTTGTTTTCAAAAAGACATTACTTGTAATTTTGGAGATCACATGTTCTAAACTATACTTTCTTTTTAGAAAAATTGAAAATTCTAGATGTTCAGATTTTGTCTAAGAAGATGAGTTGTTATGGTTAGAGTTTGTTTGTTTTGATTTATGTTGTTTCTTCGAAAAATTAAAGAATTAAATCTGCGTATATTGAACTCAAATGTTTGATATCTGTTCTATCATTTACGACTTTATTTAAATTTTTTTGAATATGTAACATTTCTAAAATTTCTCTGCGTTTTTGATCTTTTTTTATTTCTAAAATTTTCGTGCTATTAAAGTTGAATGTATGATTCTCATTGTTTTTATGTTTTATTAGAGCTGTGGTTTGTGTTCTGGTATATTTGGTTCCCTTCCCATCTAATATCAACGGACCTGTCTGTTGATATTGGACTAAATAGCACGTAATTAATAACTGAAGACGGCCACAGCCGCAATGAGAAATTTTTGAAAACAAGGTAAATAGTACCCTATTCTTTGACTTTTCAAAATCAAAATAATTTGAACCTATTTCGAACATTACGTGGGTAAAGGTTTCTGTGGTTTCCCTTACCATCTAATAATAACAGATTTGAATGTTAATATTGGACTGAATAGCACGTAATAAATAACAAAGAACGGCCACAGCCGAAAAAAATTTTAGTGAGACATAGTAGTCGTTTTCTATTCAAATTTTATCAAATTAATAAATGTCAAAGAAATTTCAATTTTTTCAAAAGTTTTGATAAAGCCACGAATGTCGTGGCGAAACGTCAACTTTTTAATAAAATCGAGTTTTTTGAGATTCAACAAGCCTGTTATTGCTAATAATTATCAAAAGATTAGAAATGGTTACCAGGCACCATTATATCGAATGAATATATATATATATATTAATATATATATATATATATATATATATATATATATATATATATATATATATATATATATTATATAGTATATAATAATAGTAATATATATTATATATATATATATATATAAATATATATAAATATATATATATATATATATATATATATATTTTCAATACACTCACGAAGTTTGACCAATTTAAAATTTCTAATTTTAGAAAAATTGGAGTTCAGACAGAAAACAATTTTTTTCGATTTCGTATTTTTCATCCTTTTCTTTAGAATATCCTCGAAATTACTGGAGATACGAAAAAAATTATAGAGCACTAAATTGTAGCTTTTTTTAATGACTTTTCTCCTGTACATAGATTTTCTATACAGTGAATATTTGGTTAGATATAGCCGTTTAAAACCCATATTTACAAGCCAACACTATTCGACCCCTTTAAACTCACCCCATTAAAAACTAAGGGATCTTAAGGAATTTAATTCACATAGTCTTATAGCTCTTGAAAGGCCCTAAAAACTCGTTTTCGAAAAAACTTTCTATCACTAAAATGAAGGATCTATATTTAAAAAACCAATAGAATTTTTTTCGAAACATTCGAATAGCATGGTTCAGAGCGACAGGAAATATAGCTCATAAAATGACAAAATCTTGCAATTCCTTCGTCCAGCATCGATTTGAATAAAAATTTGGAATTAGAATCAAATCATGAAAAACATACTAGTCGACCATGGTCAATTTCAAGCGGTGAATTGTTGTTTCCCAATATCTTTGGTGGGATGGCGCTCTGGATTGTTATTTATCCATTGTTACTGACCACGATTTGTATTGGGGAACAATTAGAAATTTGTTAATTCACTCCGAGTCAAATAAGCTGCACTGATGAGATCTAATAAGATCGAAACAGCTGTATGCAGATTTTGAGTCGGGGTGACTTGACAATTTCTATAATTCACCGTTCGATTGTGAATGCAGATTTTGCGTTGCTGAATACGTATAACCAGCTTCCTTGGAAAGTTGTTTGATAATTTTTTTAAAATTATTGAAGAATTTTCCTTGTTCACTTTATGTGATATTTGGAATTAGGCTTATTTCACCCTCTAGTTCATTTTCCACATCGTGCCGTTGTACGCTTTTTGTTTTTCAAGGGTGAAAACTACCCCTAATTGTAAAAAGTCATAAAATAACGTTGTAAACTTTAAGATGGGTAGAATTTGGTTTGGATTAATTGAATAATGATTGTGTTATGCTTTGGAATACAATTTCTAATGTTTCAACCCTTAAAAATTCACCGTTGTTGGAGCTTAATGTAAAAAAAAGTATTCATCTTAAACAATTATTTCATCTTGCATCGATTTTCACCAAAATTTGAAATTAGGCTCCTCTCATCATCTACTTCAAATTTTATATCTCATGGGCACTATTTATTTTTCGAGGGGGAAAACTACCCCTAATTGTCAAAAATTATAAAATAACGTTGTAAACCTTAAGTTGTGTGAAATTTTGTTTGGATGAGTTGAATAATGATTGTTTCGTGCTTTGGAATACAATTTCTAATGTTTCAACCCTTAAAAATCCACCCTTGTTAGAGCTTGATATAAAAAAAACTATTCATCCTTAAAAATGATTAATGATCCTAAACCATAAAACAACCATTACTTTACGAATTCAAACAAAATTTTACCCATATTAAGGTTTCGGAATGTTATTTTATAATTTTTTACAATAAGTGGTAGTTTTCACTTCTAAAAATGATCAACGCCTATGAGCATGATATTAAATATGAAGTTCAGGGTGAGATGAGCCTAATCCCAAATTTTTATGCAAATCGATGAGAGACGAAATCCTTATTTTAGGATAAATAATTTTTTTTATATCAAGCTCTAACAAGGATGGATTTTCAAGAGTTGAAATATTAGGAATTGTATTCCAAAGCATGAAACAATCATTATTCAACTAATCCAAATTTTACCCATCTTAACGTTTACAACGTTATTTTATAACTTTTTAAAATTAAGGGTTGTTTTCACCCTTAAAAAAACAAAAAGTGTAAAACGGCATCATGTATAAAATGAACTAGAGGGTGGAATAAAATTAATTCTAATTTTTTATCCAAATCGATGCTGGACGAAAAAATTGCGAGGTTTTGTCATTTTTTGAGCTTCATTTCCTGTACTAGTTTGTTTCAAGTGAAAGTGTGAAGCGATATGCAGGAGAAAACTTACTCCAGAGAAAATTTAGAGAAGGCGATGGGTTGGAAAGATGCAAATTCATCATACAATGTGGGGGAAGTGAAGAGAAGTCGAGGCCTGGTATCGTCAACTATTCTGCTTTTTGTCTCACTATTCTTCAGAGAAAAACCTCATGAAATTAATGGAAAGTTTACAGAACGAGGAGAAATTTTATTCTGCGCTTCAAGCGGTGCTGGGCTGGGTCTGCTTTCTGCCTTTCCTTATCGTAAGCTTTTGGAAGATTTTCATTAGAAAACACAACTAAACTTAATTTCAATCACAGAATTTAAAAACCTGGAAGAATGTTACATTCTTTTGATGCAAAGAGCACACCGTGATTCTCCAAGTTGTGTGATTCTTCTTCAGATTGATTTTCCATGCCTTCAATAAATCAATCTTCTCCTTTTTGCCAAAATGATTTTCTCTCTCTCCAAAATATTTGTTTGGCTTCGGAAACTGATGAAAACGAACACTTGCTTTATGAATTATGAACTATGCACACTTTTGAATTAGAACTTTTCACGAAACAACACTCTCTATACTTGATGATTCTAGGTGTTGCAAAATTTGCACTTTCTATTTTTCACCTTTGGCGCCGAAATTTGTAAGTAATCAGAAACTTGTGCATGCAATTGCGTATGTTAACGTTAGAAATGAAAACTTTATCTATCTGGCCGCCAGACTTCGTCAGCTGGAATATCAGATCCCAATAACAAATTTCAGTGTATAATACTCTCATTTGCGAAAATAACACAGCATTAATTCCCTCCAGTCGCATAAATAGAATAATTGCTACAATTACTAGGGATCAACACGCCCAATGGAATTACAGAATAATTCAATAATAATTCATTCGGACAGACAGAATATATAATTCAACAAAGGGTCTTAATTCCTAGCATCATCGTGATGTTTTATTAGTTTTATCAAGAGATTATCCAGCATAGTCTGACGGTTTAATTTCGTCAAACGCGTGTGTGCTTTCAGAGCACATGTTCGCAAAAATTTTTTTTTGTCTGATGAGAGTATTTACTTATTCGCATTCCAGTATGTGTTGAATTACACTTTGAATGAATGTCATAACTCGGAGTGGTTTTGTTGTTCAAAGTTAAAAAATAATTAAAAATGCCTCTCTATATTCATTGCGTCTTCGTGTACATAGTACAGAGTACAGGATAGATTTTCAAATTGTTAATGCTGATAATATGCGGAATACAACAGAAATTAGAAGCGAATCTCATTTTGAGAATTTCATTCTTAAATCGCTAAATAATATAATAAAGATCAGAAATTGATAAAAAGAACTAATTTTTCAAGGTTATAATTAATGTTCTATGTTGTAATCAAGTTGAAAAAAAACATGAGAGGAAAATTACATTAGTATTATGTTTTTGAAAAATGTTGGAAAAATTTTGGTTTTCAGGCTAGAGTATATGTATAGGTTTACATGTCTATCTAATGATGTAAATCACTTTTTTCATTCATAACACGACTCGACAAAAAAATTTCGTTTTTTGTCCTAAAGTTTATTTTATGATTTTCCGATTAATTATGCATCAAAACGAAAAGAAAATACCTTTTTTCCATAAAAAGTTTGCTTACCAAAAAATGTTTACGAAATTGTATGAAGAAAAGGTTGAAGCTAGTTGATTTTCCTGTTGGCCCGAAAATTAGACAGATTTTTGCCGATGAAAAATTTCCAAACTTGCTAAATAGGTTTCAAAAACCAAGTTGGAATAGTTTTTAGCAGTAGTTTTAAAGCAGTAGTTTTAAAGCAGTAGTCTCTGGATTTTCAGAAAATAACAAAGCTGAAAACAACCGAACGCTAATTGAAAATATGCTAAAAAATTTAAGACCATAGATTGAATGATTCTATTAAAAATACATATGCTGCATGCATATTCATTCAGACAAATAACATGGTGGCGCACTCAAAAACGCAAGGAGAAAGTTTCCGTCAAGATATTATGAACTTCGAACAACGTTATCAAAGCCAATACAATGGAAATATGATGGAAGACTATATTTGAAGATTATTGAGAGAACATAAAAGAAAAAGTAATATAGTGCACTTTTAAATAATTTTCTACTTTTTTGTAAATTATTTTGATAGTCCAAATGAATAAAAATGATATATACACTATATTTGTATTGTGTTATGATAAAATTAAAATTGAAATCACAGATTTTAAGAAATATCGTTCAAACATTCTCCTGGATACAAAAGCAAACTTTTTTCTTGCCAATAATTTTTTTTGGTTCAACTTTGATCTAATCTACCGAAATTTCATACTTTAATGTCAATGTCAAATTCTGTGCTGACCCGTGATAATTAATGTGAACACTTGGCCTTATGTTTTACGCTATATTAAACATCAATAACAGTTTTTCAACATATTTGGCCTAACCAAGACCCTTCAGTCGGATTTTGCCCGAGAATAAGAGCCCTTTCAGAATTGGATACTGTATCCGAGATACGCGTATCCCAGATACAGAAAATACATGCGTTTATATGTACGTTTTCACACTGCGTTCAGCACAGCATACCGTATCGCGATACTAAATTTCTGAATCTCGCTCATTCTGCCGCCGGCGACAGTATCCGAATTCGGGATACCGAATTATCATTGTGGCTTATGGACCTGTTCAGACTTGCATACTTTTGCGATTCAAAAAGCACAATAGCATAGGTGTACAATATTTTTATTATTAATTAGTAAAAGTGAAGTGGAATTGAACGGTTTTTCAATTGTACCATGGAGAATAAAGTTTTTGATAACGAATATTATGAAGTTCTTCAAAAGATTCTATGGACGTTCGATAATAATTAAAAAACTTTGTTCGATCTTGTAGTAATTCTTGGTAAAGAAGGTTATAAATTACTTTAGTTTCCCTTAATTCTATTATAGGATGAACCCACATAGTTCGTCTCCTTTCAATTTGTTTCTTTTTGTTTATAATATACCACAGCATAGCGCACTCTTCAATGTCCATTTCATAAAAATCACCGTACAGCACTGATATTGCACTGATAAAATTTATTTACAAAACTATATTCTAACAAAAGTATCTTGACTGTATCTGGCCTAAATCTCGAATACAGTATCCTAGTCTGAAAGGGCTCTTAGGCTTTTTTCAGACGAGGACGCTGTATCCCAGACGCGCGTATCTCAGATACAGAAAAAGCATGCAGTTAAATTGTAGCTTACACACGGCATTCGGCAACGCATACAGTATCGCGCGACAGAATTTTTGAATCTTCGATTTTCAGCCGCCCGGATACGGAGGAGTATCCGGGATACAGAATTATCATGGTGGCTTATGGACCTGTTCAGACATGCATACTTGTGCGATGCAAAAATTTCGATTTCAGAGGCGGGCAGTATTTTCATTCAGAATTGATAGCGAGTTCGAACAGCAGAACGCACTCTTCAATATTTATTTTATGATAACGACTGCACCGCACTGAAATTTGTATTTGTAATAAAAAAGTATGCCAAAAGAGTATCGGGATAGTCTGTAGCTGTGATTCGGTATCCCGTATACAGAATCCCGCATACAGTATCCTCGTCTGAAAGAAGCCTAATGGACTATTGCAGCGTATCGAAAGTCAACAGTGAGGTGCGGGAGTGGTTTTTTTATCATTTTTAGACCTTCGAGGCCACGATTTTCCAAATTTTTTTATGTCCGATATTGTTCTCAAAGCAGAATGCAAGTATCAACTAAATAAGGTAAATTTCTCCAACCGCTGTCATTTTCACGTAGATATTTCTGGTTTTCTCGTGGTTTTTGAAAATTTGCTTATATCCACAGCTTCTGCAGATCGAGTTAGAGGGTTGAAATTTGTTACGTGGATTGTGTTCATGTTGAAAAAAAATATTTTGTTGGCTTCAGCTCTTTTCCTCAACCGCGTCACACTTTGCGTAGACTATTCAGCTTGTATCACATCTCGACCTATTTCGCTATTAGTATTTTTTTTCTGAATAATATAAGTTATTTTTCATTACAGTTTACTATTAAAACGTGGTTCTTCATTAGTCGAAATTTTATTTCGGTTTGCTATCAAAGCGTGGTTTATAAATATATATATATATATATATATATATATATATATATATATATATATATATATATATATAATCTTTTTATAATTATTAGCAATAACAGGCTTGTTGAATCTCAAAAAACTCGATTTTATTGAAAAGTTGACGTTTCGCCACGAACGTCAACTTTTTAATAAAATCGAGTTTTTTGAGATTCAACAAGCCTGTTATTGCTAATAATTATCAAAAGATTAGAAATAGTTCACAGGCAACAACAATTCGAATGAATATATATTTATATATATATATATATATATATATATATATATATATATATATATATATATATATATATATATATATATATATATATATATATATATATATATATATATATATATATATATCCAGAATAACGTCAGAAAATTTCGAGGGGTTATTCTTTAAGACATTTTAAGAAAGAAAGTTCTTATGAATGTTGGTCCGCAAATGCTTCCTCACCGAAATACAGGGTGTTGAAGTTTGAAAAATTTTTTTTTATATAATATCTTCTGAACTACGAATGCTATCAAGATGAACTTCAGAACATTGTTATAACTTCTTAAGTTCTATAAACTACTGTTGAAATTTCTTCCAAAACTGTCAAGGAACGGAAAATAGAGGGGTGCCGTGACCTCCCTCAAATATATGGTCAAATGAAACCCACGGTACCCCTCCATTTTCCGTTTCTTGACAGTTTTGGAAGAAATTTCAACAGAAGTTTATAGAACTCAAGAAGTTATAACAATGTTCTGAAGTTGATCTTGATAGCATTCGTAGTTTAGAAGATATTAAAAAAAATTAAATTTTTTTTCAAACAAAAATCAAAACAAAAAAATTTTTTTTTCACACTTCAACACCCTGTATTTCGGTGAGGAATCATTTGCGGACCTACATTCATTGAAACTTTTTTTCTTGAAAAGTCTTAAAGAATAGTCCCTCGAAATTTTCTGACGTTATTCTGGAACACCCTGTATATATGTATATATATATATATATATATATATATATATATATATATATATATATATATATATATATATATATATATATACATATATATATATATATATATATATATATATATAAAAATATATATATATATATATCTATATATATATATATATATATATATATATATATATATATATATATATTAATATATATATATATATATATATATTATATATATATATATATATATATATATTATATATATATATATATTATATATATATATTATATATATATATATATATATATATATATATACATATATGTATATATAATATATATATATATATATATATATATATATATTATATATATATATATATATATATATATATATATATATATATATAAATGACAAATTTAGTTTTGACTGATTCATTAGTATACAAAAAGGTATTATGTATTTGGGATAGCAGTCTTGAGGTAGAAATGAGTGTACTCTTTTCTTTTAACTCGAGCTCTCGAGAACTATAATTGTCTCTTCATCAGGAGCAACTTTTTTGGTCCTCTTTACCTCTACCCTCCATATTTGTAATGCTTTGTCTACAAACAAATGACAGTTGTAGGTTATGAGTCGAATCATAGAAGTTGCAGGCAGAGGATTTGTGGCCAACGAGGCCACATATATCGTGGCCTCGTTGGCCACAAATCCTCTGCCTGCAATTTCTATGATTCGACTCATAACCTACAACTGTCATTTGTTTGTAGACAAAGCATTACAAATATGGAGGGTAGAGGTAAGGAGGACCATCTCTGTGTATGAAAAAGTGTCCGTCAAAAATCGTCAAATTGGTGGCGCCACAATAGCAAGTAGGTACATTTCAAATGACGCGCTGTTGTCATATTGAAGTCGTTTTTACTTTTATTTACCTCATTAACAAATTCTTACCAACAGATTCATCGTACTCTGTAGATTTAGGTTCAATGTTATGCGCATCTTTTATGGCGATTTGAATATCACGATGAGTCGATTACAGTTTTACACATTTTAAACAGAAGAGCGGCATTTTTGGACTAGTAGGTATCTTGAAAAAATTTTGGAAGACGAACTGAGTTCTATGGAAAGAAAATACAGTGACTCAAACAAAACTAATTCAATAAACTAATAAATAAGATAATAAAAGCACCCATTCAAAAATAAACTACATAACCTAGCTTTCAAACTTCAAAATCCCAATTACAAAAGTTGGCAACAGCGCGGCATGGAATCCCTTCCTATTTCATGCTCTCTTGCTATTCTGGCGCCACTCTGGAGGGTTTTGGAACTGCAATTTGCAGTTTACAACTGGACACTTTTGCGACTGTTTTCCAATATGAGATGGTCCTCCTTACCTCTACCCTCCATAATTACAAACAAATCATAATATAAAAATTGATCGGCCGAATCGATTATCAGAACAAAAACAATGACAGTTGTAGGTTATGAGTCGAATCATAGAAGTTGCAGGCAGAGGATTTGTGGTCAACGAGGCCACGATATATATATATATATATATATATATATATATATATATATATATATATATATATATATATATATATATATATATATATATATATATATATATATATATATATAGGGTGGACCACGACGAACTGCATCGATCGATATCTCAGAAAGTGAATGTTGGAAAATTTGAAATTTTATGAACTTGCTAGATGTCTTGGGGCCTATACAGCTAAAATATTTTCATTTATTGGGCACTTCCGGTTGTACCGAAAATAGACCCTAAGTTGCTTATTTTAAATGGGATAACCTATGTATTATTACATTTTTGGATTCTACTTAAGATTCTAGGCAGATTCTGTGTATCATGTCCTAAACCTAAGTCTGAGCGTTTTTGACATATTTAGGTTTTTATGTCAAAAACGACGATTGCAAGCCCTAATATAATTATCAATTGTTCCTATAAGGAAGCCTTTTTTACTTACTTTTGGTTAAATTCCTTGTTGAAAAGGACCTACTTTAATAGATTTTGTATAATAGTTGGATAACTAATCATACAGAGTGTTCAAACAATAAGATCTAAAATGAGATTGAGAAAACTGACAAAAATCAATTTTTTTAAATGGAAACTCCCCCATTTTTCTTATTTTGTAGTATTCAGCATTTAAAAAGAAGGTAACTTTGTATAAGGTTATCTATAAAATTTGAAGTTTTCGAAATATTGCCAATTTAATATTTTTATATGGCGATTTTGCATTTAATCGTTAGGCAATTAGATCTAGGATAGCCACGATCGTATTTGACATTTCAAATCATCGTAATGGCACCCCGGTTAAATTATACAAAAGAAAATTATTTAAACTAATCTAACCCAAACTAAATAGAAAAGGCTTCCTTATAGGAACAATTGATAATTGTATTAGGGCTTGCTATCCTCGTTTTTGACATAAAAACCTAAATATGTCAAAAACGCTTAGACTTAGGTATAGAACATGATACATAGAATCTGCGTAGTAGAATCAAAAAATGTAATAATATATAGGGTATCCTATTTAAAATAAGCGGTTTATTTCCGGTACAACCGGAAGTGCCCAATAGATGAAAATATTTTAGCTGTATAGGCCCCAAGACATCTAGCTAGTTCATAAAATTTCAAATTTTCCTACATTCACTTTGTGAGATATCGATCGTTGCAGTTCGACGAGGTCCACCCTGTATATATATATATATATATATAAACTACGCTTTGATAGCAAGAATATAATTTATTTCATTGGAATCGCTACTCGACGCGATGCACTTATCGATAAAAATACGACCTCAGTGACTGAGCTCTGCTACTCACGCGTTTTTATTATTTTAATGAGCTATAAAAAACATTTTTCACCAAGTTATGAGTAGAAATTCAGTATCACTTTTTTCAATCTTATGAGATCAATAACCTTCATGAAAATGAAAAAATCCATAGTAAGCTATTTTTATTATTACAAACTTTCATTGTATCAGTTCAGTGTGGTTGCTATCTCGGTCACTTGGCCATCATCAGGCAGATCAATTTTAAAACTGAAATTATAGTAAGTATGACGGCAGTTAGTATTGAACGTCTTGCTCAAGAGAGAAGTTATTTTTTTCCAAAAAAACACAAAAATTATTTATTTACCTACTTCCTATGGCTCATAGGAGCTAGGCTTGGCAAACCTTTCTAATGATGTGGCACACTTGGTGGTCCTAGCCTTTTTTAGGAGAGAAGAACCCTCTAAAGGGTCAATTGGTCTATGTTGTATGATTTTCTCTCTATCTTGAATGTAATACATCAGGGTAATGGAACTTTCCGTCGATAAGACTGGAAATTGGAGTGCTTGTCCTTGGGGTAAATTCAGGAGAAAACCATGAGACATGAAATTCCTCATTGTTGCTAAATAAGCTGCTGTGAATTATGCGAACCTAAAATAGCACCATTTCGGTTAAAAGGGCCGTTCAAAATCGGTCATTTTGTTATAATTACTTCCATATATTGAACGATTTTTGAGAGATCGTGGATGAGAATACTGGTAAAAGGAATGAGTCACTTCGCCAAAAATGCCGAGAAAAGATAACTACACCAAGGGGTGTGCAACTATATCAAGGAGTGTGCAACTACACCAAGGGGTATGCAAATATATCAAGGGATGTGCAACTATGTCAAGGAATGTGCAACTATGTCAAGGGGTTTGAAACTATTTCAAGGGGTGAGCAACTATGTCAAAAGATGTGCAACTATGTCAAGGGTTATACAACTTTGTCAAAGGCTGTGCAACTATGTCAAGGGTTTTGCAACTATGTCAAAGGGTGTGTAACTTAAATCAAGGAATGTGCAACCATATCAAGGGGTGTACAACTATTCAAAGGGGTTTGCAATTACGTCAAGTGTTGTGCAAGTTTATAAAGAGGTGTGCAACTTTATCAAGGGGGTATCCAACTACGTCAAGGATTGTTTAGCTCGAACCGTAATTTCATGGGAGTCTAAGCACCCACACTTGCATACCGAGAACGATGAATCACATCAGAATGTCATCTGGATAGTCTTTTGTCATTCATGTTTAGAGATCTTTGAGATCAGAGGATGAAATAATTTTTTACTGAGGAACCTTTTTCGTACTCTAAATAGATGGGAATTTCTACATCAAGTCTTATGTATCCATTCAACATTGTGACAGTAAGATATCACATCAAAATTTTAAAGTTTCAAGCTTATTTGTTCTGTAATAAGAGAGTTTGGTTGTTTATTGGAAAAAAACTTTCAAGGACAGCTTCAAAACACTCTAAGTAATCAGATTCAACTTCTGAAAATTATTGCCTCCAGATACATGAAGATATGAAAACCATGCATAAACTAACAAAAAAATTGTTAACCGAATCGAAATCCTAAATATTTAAGCACATCCATGATTCTAGTAGATATTCCATGCTTAACGATCAATCTTACTAGATATATTTCTTACTTTCCCTATATTAAGCCATTAGAACAAGTAATCTCACCCATATTACGTACCTCATGTAGAGATATTACCGAGGCGAAAACTTAGTTAATTCTGTAAAATTTGATATATTTTTATTCCTTAGCTCACTGTCTCCGATGATGCAACCGAATTTTCACCCTAACTACGAACAACGTCAATCATAGATGCATAAGGCAAATACCAATTTTCATCAAATGAATATTTAATTCTATAGATATTTTAAGTACGAAATCAAGGTTTCGTTGGCCATACCATAGAATTGTAGGGCGATATATGAGAAACCTGCACGACCAAGTTCGAAGAATTTGGTAAAATGGACCGCATTTTAAGCAAGTACCTATAATATAAAAATAGATTTGTGAACCCTAGAGCCATCCCAATTTAATTCATCTGAACGCCATATCTGATCACCATACCAATATTCATCTGGATGCGTTCCGTCCAAACCAGCGGAAATTTTGTACGACATTAAAACTGACCCTCTGAAGGGCCCGCCAGTTCTAGGGAAAGGCTAAAACGTGAAGAAAGGCACATTATTAGAATGATGTTGCTAATATCTACCTAACATAACTATATATACCATTATGATTTACTGCTTTCAGAAGTAATTTTTGTGGTTTTTTCCAAAACAAAAAACTTCTCGCTAAAGTTGAAAGTTGAAAATACTCTTTCTCTTGTTTTTCAGTACATTGAACTTAGGCAGGGATAAAATTCCATTTGTTGAGTAATGAAAAAATAGTCAATAGAAAGCAATTTAAAAAAAAACGATATTTCCTTTAGAAAATTACATTCGCACTACGACAGATGTGTACCTTAGCCAAATTAATAATTATCTACGAATCTTGACAGGATGAGCTATCGCCCCTCATCAGTTCGCCTTTTTTCATCCCTTATCCGTGAATTTTTCGCATTGCGGCGTTTCGTCTTAATAATTAAATGAGATGATAAAACGCATCACGTCCAGTCGATTTTTCACGCGCCAGTTTCTCAGCGCTTCTCCTGTTCTGTGTGAAGTTGTAATGCAATTTAATTTCCCACAAAGTGGAAATACAATTTCGGCTAACATCAAGAAGATTTAGGATCATTCCTCTCATGAGTCGTGGATCCATCTTTACCCGCCTTTTAAACTCCAATCCCCACAAATTCTCATCTACTCCTTCTAAATCTGGATATAAAAATATGTAGGGTTTTTTCTTTGATAAAAACCAAGAAAATTTGCAGAAATGAAAGAAAACCGCGTGAATAGCAAAGCTCCGTCACATGATCGTATTTTTTACTCGAAGTGCATCGCGTCGAGATTGTTGAATGGAATAAATTTTGCTTTGATAGAAACTGAAATGAAAATAATTTACTTTATTGGAAAAATATAAAATTCGTGGGATGCATCGCGTACTGGAGTACCACTAGTCCGGGGAAGTAAGATCAAAAAATCTATCGATGAGAAAAATAAAAAAAGTAGGGGTTATTATTTTTTTTAAGTAAGTACACTGACCCTTCATCGCTTTCCTAAATTTCTGACCAAATCCCGTGAGAGCTCGAAACACAGCTTGCAAGCACATTTGAAAGCACTAAAATTCGATGATTTTTTGCTTATAACTTTTTCTGATGTACTCGCACAAAAAAATCGTAGAGATCAAATTCTCAGTAAATTTTATGCCCTACACAATGACGTAAGTCGACTTTTGAAATGAAAATTTTTTCGACTCAAAATTTTCCAAAAAATTTAAATTGTATCGAAAGGTCGTGTTCTAACCGGCAACCATACTGAAAATAACCATATCGAGATCATAACATAGGCAAACATAGATGGTGTGCTATAAAAAATTTACGTATTTTCAGATTTGGAATATTCAAAATGGCGGCCGCAAAAATCGAATATATATATTTTTTTTTCAATCACGCTTCCTCTTGAAAACATTAACGATATCGGAACGCGGTTGGTTGCAATCGATAGGGAAAAAGTTGTAGTTTTAGGCATAAAATAAAAAAAGAATTTATAAATTTTTTTACATAACTTTTTTTGAAAATTTATAAAAAAAAATTTTGTTTGTTGTGTTTTTCCTCATTTTTGCATTGAAAAATAGAGTCAATCATTATACTCATACTCGAAATGTATTTGCCGTTGAAAAACGCGTATTTCAAAAAAAAATTTTTTCAAATACGATAATCAGAAGCCGAGATATAGAAGCTCAAAGTTCGCTTCGTACTGTGACCATACTATTGAAAATTTTCAAATTCTTATTGTTGCATTAGATTGTTTAACCTGTGTGGTGATTAAATACAGATTTAAAAGAACGTTGGGTCACTGACTGCATCAAAAATAAATCAGTAGTCTTGCCGCGTTCGCCCGAATATGAACGCGGCAGCTGCTCGGCGTAGTGGTGGGGAGACCATTGCCGCCGAGCACCCCAACGGGTGGGTTAATACACGCGCATTTTTAATTTTTAATAGTATGGTCACAGTACGAAGCGAACTTTGAGCTTCTATATCTCGGCTTCTGATTATTGTATTTAAACAATTTTTTTTTTAAATACTAAAATAAAATTAATTTTCAAAAAAAGTTATGTAAAAAAATTTATAAATTTTTTTTTATTTTATGCCTAAAACTACAACTTTTCCCCTATCGATTGCAACCAACCGCGTTTCGATATCGTTAATGTTTTCAAGAGGAAGCGTGATTGAAAAAAATATATATATATTCGATTTTTGCGGCCGCCATTTTGAATTTTCCAAATCTGAAAAAACGTAAATTTTTTATAGCACACTATATATGTTTCCCTATGTTTTGATCTCGATATGGTTATTTTCAGTATGGTTGCCGGTTAAAACACGACCTTTCGATACAATTTTCATTTTTTGGAAAATTTTGAGTCGAAAAAATTTTCATTTCAAAAGTCGACTTACGTCATCGTGTAGGGCATAAAATTTACTGTGAATTTGATCTTCACGATTTTTTTGTGCGAGTACATCACAAAAAGTTATAAGCAAAAAATCATCGAATTTTAGTGCTTTAAAATGTGCTTGCAAGCTGTGTTTCGAGCTCTCACGGGATTTGGTCAGAAATTTAGGAAAGCGATGAGGGGTCAGTGTACTTACTAAAAAAAAATAATAACCCCTACTTTTTAATTTTTCCTCTCTATATACTTACTTCCCCGGACTACACGCTTTAATAGCAAAACGTAACAAAAATTCAAAAATAATTTATTTGATTTAAAAATTCGAGAAGTGCATCGCGAACTGATAGCAAAGCAGGTCGAGATGCAATTCGAACGGCATAGTCTGCGCTAAGTGCAGCACGGATCGTATTTCAACATGAACTCAATCTACGTACCAAATGCAGAGAAAATTTTCGAAAATCACGAAAAACCAAGAAATTTCTACGTAAGAATAGCGGCAATTGGAAAAATTTACCCAAATTTTTATAGTTTTTTTCTGCCTCGAAAGCAACCTAAGCGCCGCTGAGCTAATGAAGACACTAATCTGTACCGAGAAAACAATTTATTAATATATATATATATATATATATATATATATATATATATATATATATATATATATATATATATATATATATATATATATATATATATATATATATATATATATATATATATATATATATATATATATATATATATATATATATATATATATATATATATATATATATATATATATATATATATATAAGAAAGAAAATTTGTGTTTATAACAGGTGAGATTTATTCAAAAATTGTACTCAAACGTTTCGGAGATTTTGTCCCCTTTATCAATGAAATTGAGACACTATTTCTATTAAGAAGGTCTCGTAGTGGCATACTCCAATTTGGGTGCTGCAAAAATTCAATGCATATTTAATTACTTATTTTAAAATTTTAATCTTAACTATGTACCTACTAGGAAATCCTCAGTCTTTGCTAAAACCTGGTGGGGATTAGTTTCAAATTCAATTTTTCCGCCTCTCAGGTTATGAGTTACAATGTGGCTTTCGTTTCGTGTTTGTTTGGACCGTCCTCGTTATACCGTATTTTTCTTTTTGTCGGTGAATTCTTGGGCTCCATGTCTGTATTAATATGCCCAGTCATGAGTGAAGGTATACTAGAATATATTTTACTTAAACATTTCAAGTCTGTTCTGTCATTTATAGTGTTATTAATTTTTGCACGGATATGTTTCATTTCTAATATTTCACGACATTTCTGAATGTTTTCTTTTTCCAAGATTATGGTTTTCTCATAATCAAAATCGTGTTGTTCTTCTTGTTTGTGTTTTGTTAGCGCTGTTGTTGTCGTCTTAGAGTACTTATGTACTTTAATTCTGTCTTCTAGATGTTGCATTGTCTGCCCTATATACACCTTATCACAGTCCTTGCATGGGATTTCATATACAATGTGAGTTTGTTTTAGGAATGGGGTTTAAGTCTCAAGTGGTGTGCATATTTGTTTGATCTGGTATATATATATATATATATATATATATATATATATATATATATATATATATATATATATATATATATATATATATTATATATATTATATATTATATATATAATATATATATATATATATTATATATATATATATATATTATAATATATATATATATATATATATATATATATATATATATATATATATATATATATATATATATATATATATATAATCTCTTGATAATTATTAGCAATAACAGGCTGGTTGAATCTTAAAAAACTCGATTTTATTAAAAAGTTGACGTTTCACTACGACATTCGTAGTTTATCAAAACTTTTGAAAAAATTGAAATCTCCTTGACATTTATTGATTTGAAAAAATCTCCGTGGCAGAGTTTGACCAAATCTCCCAAACCGGAGAGTTCAAACAATAGTCCACAAAGGTGTGATTGTCTTCCGTAGCAGAGGTTTTTATTTGTTGTACTATTTTCATCTCCAAATTTTCAATCCAATGCTTTGCTACGCCGTTCTGATGAGGACCAAAGAGTCCGAAACACGTGTCAACGGCTGCTTCCATATAAACGTTCTATACCGATAATTCTGCTCTACTTTTTTAATATTTTCCTGCGACTAATTTCTTTGTTGTTAGATAAATAGTACCCTATTATTTTTATTTTCGAATATTACGTAGGTAAAGGTTTCTGTGGTTTCCCTTGCCATCTAATAATAACAATTTTGAATGTTGATATTAGACTGAATAGCACGTAATAAATAACAAAGAGCAACCACATTCGGAAAAAATTTTTAGCGAGATAAAGCAGTCTTTGTCTATTCAAATTTTTTCAAATCAATAAATGTCAAGGAGATTTCAATTTTTTCAAAAGTTTTGATAAACTACGAATGTCGTAGTGAAACGTCAACTTTTTAATAAAATCGAGTTTTTTAAGATTCAACCAGCCTGTTATTGCTAATAATTATCAAGAGATTAAAAATAGATCACAGGCAACAACAATTCGAATAAATAATTATATATATATATATATATATATATATATATATATATATATATATATATATATATATATATATATATATATATGGTTTTGTGCTTTGTGTGCTGTGAGTAGATTGTAGGATTTTAATATATTTTGGATGTTTTGTGTGAGTCCGTGAATGTATGGTATGTATGATTTTTCCTGTTTGTCTTTTTGAATGTATAATATAACTTGTGTAATCTCTGTTTGATTAGAGAGTTAGTGAGTTTTTGTGGGTAATTATTAGTTGTTATCAGTCTATTTACTTCGCTCGAACTTACCGGTCTTAATATAGGTGATGTCAAACATAGTGCTCTATCAATATATCCAATTGCTGTTGCTTTTTTCTGGTTGATGTGATGTTGTGAGAAAAACTGTAGGAGTCGGTCTGTGTTCGTGTTTTTCCTGTATCATCTGGTTATTATTCGGTTTTGTGTTCGTTCTATTGTCATGACCAGGAAATTAATTTTGCAGTTCTTTTCTAATTCCAATGTGAATTGAAGTCCTTTGTTGACTGTGCTAGAATGTCTTGTTTTTTTCTGCTATTATTAAGCAATCATCTACATATATCTTATATGTTGTTACTTCTGTACCCATATTTTTCATGATACTCTCTTCAAGAATTCCACGGTTAATTGAGCAATAATGCTAGATCATGGACTGCCCAACGCTACACTGTTTATTTGTTGGTAAAACTGCTTTTTGTATTGGAAGAAGTTAGTTTCCAATACAAATTGAATGGCTTCTATCAAAGGTTCTTTCGGAATTGTAGTGTGTGGTTTGATGAGAGACCATTTTTCCTCTATTATAGTCGGGATTAATTCATTTGGGATATTTGTATACAGAGAAATTACTGCCTCCCAAAAGTACACAAAGACAATATACCACTGAGACCAATAGTTTCAAGCATTCAGTCACCACTCTATCAACTGTCCAAATATATAAACAATATTGAAAAACATTATAAATAACAATGCATACTACATAAAAAATTCTGTATACAAACATCCCAAATACTAGTAGGTACATAGTTAAGATTAAAATTGTAAAATAAGTAATTAAATATGCATTCAATTTTTGCAGCACTCAAATTGGAGTATGCCACTACGAGACCTTCATAATAGAAATAATGTCTCAATTTCATTGATAAAGGGGACAAAGATCTCCGAAACGTTGGAATACAATATTTGAATAAATCAGGCCTGTTATAACAACAAATTTCCTTTCTTATATTATTAATAAATAGGAACAAAATACTTTCATATATATATACATATATATATATATATATATATATATATATATATATATATATATATATATATATATATATATATATATATATATATATATATAGTTAGAAAACTGATAAAAAACTACTCCCGCTGAGTAACTGACTGTTGACTTTCGAACTTTCGACACTAATAGTCTATTATTTTCGACTGAAAATACGGTGGATTCGGATGCGTTAACCCCTGGAAAAGAAATAAATTTTGTGATGTACATTACCTTTTCTAAGGATCGCCTATTCCTGAACTTAGCAGATTACTACTTATTCATGTATACATTAGTAGCTTAAATTGTATTATTTTTGTTGATTTATTTCAGCTAATTTGCGTAATTCTTGTCGTGATAGTTTTACAATGATATTTTATTATTCTGTTTCTTTTCAAAATGCGAATGTCTTTCAGCTTGTCACGAATTGAGCGAAAAGGTGAAGGCTATTGAATTATGTACAATTATACTTGTGTGTGTACCTATATTTGCTAAAAATGCATGACGCGCATTTCGAAGTACCTACCACTAAACAATAGTTATAATTCTTTAGATACAGATATTATACAATCTAAAATATCTAGGAACTGAATTGAAATATTCTAGGAATACAAACCGAACCACTACCTCGAACTTCATTGTTAAACATCTTTAATAAGAAAAATATATCTATAATTTATTGTTGGATTGTGAATGTAGATTTCACGTCGAGGAATACATATAACCAGCTCCCTTGGAAAGTTATTGAAGAATTTTCATTGTTCACTTTATGTGATTTAATGAGAGACCGTTTGTGAGTTCAACTTGACCACTGAGAAGAAGAGCTTAGTATTTAATTTTATTGATTTGTGTTGATCCTAGAAAATTTAATTTTAAATCCTTATATTATTATCTTTAAAAACTTACAAGGGCAGAGAATAACCTATTGTGCCCAAATATACAAGCCTACATCTATATAAAACAAAAAGTTAAACATAAGAATAACTAAATAAAGAGAAAACATAATTATTACAAATAAAATTAACTATTCTGATCAATATATCATATCTGTACTCAAAAGAGTAATTGCTGGGACCGGTCACGACACTAGTGGGTAAAGCGTTCCAGTACGGAAAAATCCAGTTGGTAAAAAAGTATTGTCTATTAGTCCTAAAAAAACTCTACGGATAATGTATAAGGATGTCCTCTGAATCTATCATCTGTATTCAGGATGAACATTTGGGAAAGTTCTGTGGATGTAAAGTTATGTAATATAAGGAATGTCAGTAGAGCATCATCTCGCCGCCTTCTGTCTTGAATGTATAGGAGTTTCAAGCGTGTTAAGATAACTCTTGAAAATTAGACACCATTCGCGTCTCAACTCTCTGTTTCCTTTCCATAAATTAGATATTCTTCATGAGGTTTGGCTACCAAACTTGAATGGCATACTCAAGATTCGTAAAGAATAGTGATCAAATTTGGGTACATAAGTTGAAAACTTTTCTTCAACAAATATTGTGATATATTTGCTTTTTCAACTTGTTCAGACCATGAGAGCTTTGTTTCAGTTGTTACTCCCAATTCTAAAATGGTATCCTTAGACTTAATAAACACTCTATTCAATTGGTAGGTAAATCGTAGATTATTGTATCCTGTTTGCAACCCGCAGCTTTTTTCTACAGTGAGAGGAATTGACCATATATTACACTTATCGCGAATTTTTCCTAAATCGGCCTGCAACCTGTCAAGATTGTTGATAGGATTATCATAGAACTTGCTGTACTTGGCGTAAAAATCCATGACTTAACTCAATGACACGGCGAAGTCCTGAGTTATACAGAACAAGGTGGGCCCAAAGACAGATCCTTGGGGTACACCTGAGTCTACGCCGTGGAACTGAGAAAATTCAGAGCCAACTCTAACTTCAAACTTAGGTTCCGATAGAAAGGACCCAATCCAAAATAGAAGTTTTTCCCTGACACCATAAATTCTCCCTATTTCATATTTCAAAGTCAAAGTTAAATGAATTGTTCTCATTAATTAAATGATTTGCGTAGTGAGAGTAATATACAAACTACGTTCAGGTTCTGACATTCTAATCTGAAAATTACAGAGTGTTTCACCATGGTAAAATAATACTTGGATTTAATAGGTTTTTTAGATGTTTGTCCCAGCTTAGTGATTCATCAATAACAAGACCAAGATATATATTCAACTTTGTGCAATTCAGTATTGTCAATTTTTATACTAATATGACCCTTTTTACTTTTTTCTTGTTCAAACAAAATGTATTTGGTTTTGTCAACGTTAATATTCATTTCATTGTAATACAGTCACCCATGTACAGATCTAAATACTGGTTTACCAGTTCCATCAAGTCAAATTGATTCACACCCCCATAAACAAGTATCATCAGCAAAAGTAAAATACCAAGCTGTTAAGTTGGCACATCTAAGACCAAGAACATGCAGTGAGTACATTAATGGACCAAACATGGAACCATGTGGTACCACCGTATTTATTTGAACGACTATTACTAACTCTAGTATTTGAAATAACGAACTGACTTCTATTTGTTAAGTCAGAACCAATCAATCTTATAAAACCATGTTTTGTAACTTCAATAATAATGTATCAAAACTAACCACACCAAACGCCTTTCTGAAATTTACAAACATTACAATTACAAGTTCATCTAACGCTCTCGAGACATAATTAATAAAGTCAAAATCAGCCGAAAGTGTGTAACGTTATGAAATACCGTCCACTGGCTAAACCAAATTCTAGCCGAGATCAGTCAGTAAAGAAGATTCGATGATTTCTAGCGTCACTTCAAATAGTAGGAGGGATAAAAATTCGTCGAAGCCGGACAACGCTAACTAAACGATCTTTCTTTTCGATTTGGGGATTTGAGTTGATACGACGAAAGAATTATATTGTAAAGGCAAATAAGTTTTCACCTTATAGTTACCCCGACGTTTAATAAATTTTTGTTGAATATCTTTTGCGCTAGGAAGCGCAAAACCTCAGGAGGTGGTAAAAACAGTTCAAAAACTCCAGAAGTTGGTAAACTCTTTTCAAAATCCCAGGAACTAGGAAGAACCAATATAAAATCCCAGAAGCTGGTAAAAGCTTTTCAAAACCTCAGGAGTCTGGATTGAAGAACCTAGGAGTTGGCAAATCCAATCAAAAAACCCTCAGGAGTCCGAATTCAAGACCGTAGAAGCCGGTGGAAAACAGATCAGTATACTGATAAGAGCTCAAATTAACTTTATTTATTTTTATTAATTTCATTCATTTCAATTATATTTTTCTGTAATATTTGAAACAAATTCACCAAATAATTTTAATAGAGATTTCAGTGCAGTTGTATTGTTTTATTGTATTATGTGAATAAATCAGGTGAATTGTAACTGAATTTTTCAAACATTTGAACTAGTCGGAGCATTTATTTTGAGTAAAATATCTAAAATTCATTTTTATTATTTCACTAGGGGAATTCACGTTACATAATTTATTTTTTTTAATTAACGGCTTCTACGGTCTTGAATTCGGACTCCTGAGGGTTTTTTGATTGGATTTGCCATCTCCTAGGTTCTTCAATCCAGACTCCTGAGGTTTTGAGAAGCTTTTACCAGCTTCTGGGATTTTATATTGGTTCTTCCTAGTTCCTGGGGTTTTGAAAAGCTTTTACCAACTTCTGGGGTTTTTGAACTATTTTTACCAGCTCCTGAGGTTTTGCGCTTCCTAGCGCAAAAGATATTCAACAAAAATTTATCAAACGTCGGGGTAACTATAAGATGAAAACTTATTTGCCTTTACAATATAATTCTTTCATCGTATCAACTCAAATCCCCAAATCGAAAAGAAAGATCGTTTAGTTAGCGTTGTCCGGCTTCGACGAATTTTTATCCCTCCTACTATTTGAAGTGACGCTAGAAATCATCGAATCTTCTTTACTGACTGATCTCGGCTAGAATTTGGTTTAGCCAGTGGACGTTATTTCATAACGTTACAAGTGTACTGCTATCATTTATGAAATATATACCTACGTATAATGTATAACTTCGTTTTTGCATGAGAAATTTTTTTTATTACAAATTTCGATTTTCAACGCACAATATTCTTATATCAATTAGTTATCATGAAAATCTGGGTTATAAATTTTTCCTATCTGATATATTTCATTCAATAGACCCGATCTTGGACAATAAATAATGCATAGCATTCGGAATATCTTAAAAAACGAAACCAACGTCTGCTGTATCCGCGTACGGAAATAATTAGTTTTGCATCTCATAAATTCTCACAGTTTCGAAGCAGATAATGAGAAAGCCGTGCTGAATTCCTAAAAGTATATATTCTAGTGCTATACTCACTAAGCCAAGATAAACATATAGCGCATATAAGTTTTTAAGCTCCAGTGTAACCGTTTTCTGGGTTGAACTAATAAAATAAATCATAGCCGTGGTAATTGTTTCAGCATAAACTAGCTGGGTAGGTGTATGAGCAAGAAAGGATAATGAACAAAGCGGAGGAAAACATTTCGCTTCACCATGAATAAATAAATATTTATAGCATGCAGTGGCTTCCCGTTCTTAAAACCTGCAAAACCACCGACACTGACGTTTCCAAAATTTCATAATTGATAGTACGAATTTGGTGAATTTACGTTACAGAAATTGTATTTTGAACCTGTGAATCTAAAAGTTTATCGAAAATTGTTATTTATACAACAATAATATTGATCGACTCTTATTCATTTATTCAAAAGACAGGTATCTACTCAAGTAGAATACCCTGAAATAGCCTCGAACCTCGTCATTTGCCTGTTTCAATTAATTTCACATAACATTTTTTATTGAAACCAGTACACATCAAGGATTTTGTCTTTCATCTTACACACACAAGATGGAGGCTTCGGAAAAGTGGAGATAAATTTAGGCGAAAACAATTTGATAAAAGAACAAAGTACTTTCGTAGTTTTAACTTTAAAGCTTCCACGTAACCATAAACAATTCAGTAAACCACATAACTATTAAGTGCCAGTAATAAAATCAAATTTGTTAGCCTTTTTGCAATCGCGAGAAATGCAAAACAGAAGGTTTATATTCGAGTGGTTCACATGTTTTTTTCCAATACATTTTTATCAATATAAAATTGAATCTTCCCTTTATTATCAACGTTCTAAAATCATTTTTCATTGTTGTTGATGTGATTAAATTATTTCAGTAAATCGTAATTCATAGATATGAAAAATTAGAACAAATATTAGGTTTCCAGGGTGCATAATAACAATTTCAATGATTGAAGTCGCAATTACTGTGAAACCGTAATCAGATTATTCTAGTAAGTTCATAAAATATCAGTTCAATCGAGGGCGGATCCAGAGGGGGGCATGTTGAATGTCCTTAAAATAATGAAGTGATTCCCACAAATTAAAATAAAAATCATTACCCACAACACCAAAACGAAAGTGGGAGAGAAGAGCTTTGATTACTTTCTAAGCTGAAAATGCTTTATTTGTTGGGTTTCCTTGTCAATCGATGTCTTGCGAATAGGCTCACGATTTTTAGACTCATAAAATTTTAATCATTTTGAGGTTTTTTCTACCTTGTTATTGTGTCAGAAAAAGTAAGTAAAAATAATGATAATTTTAGAAGTTGATATCTTAAAAACACAATTTTTTATCGGTCAAATTCTCAGGAAAGATCTATAATTATTGGTACTTTGAAATAAAACTTTTAGAACGCAAACTGGTAGTTTGCAGTTTTTTCGCCATTTTTTGAGAAGTTCCACGAATATTTCACGTCTAAGTCTACAGTAAATCTAAGCAAATATCTGAATCCTCGGAAAATTTTACATCGTGAAACTTCCAAAAAGGTAAAAAATTAAAAAATGAAGTCTACATTATATCTTTGTAACATTGCATTAGCAATTGAATTATCTATAAGTTAATCCGTTGAATAGCTGAAAGCAAAACCTTCGATTTGTGACCTTATAGAACCCCAATAGCCCAATAGCTCCTTTTGAACAGAAGTTACAGCGATTTAAAATGCCTTAAAATTTATGTATATATATATATATATATATATATATATATATATATATATATATATATATATATATATATATATATATATATATATATATATATATATATATATATATATATATATATATATATAATATATATATATATATAGGTATATATATATATATATATATATATGCAAATGAGGAATAGGTAAAAATTGGAGTTTACGATATTTGCTTATTGGAACGGCAGTAGCGCAAATTCCATTTACCATTTGCCATTTGCATACTATATTATGCAGGTATATATTTTCCGGCATTTCAAATCACTGTAACTTCTGACTTCTGTCCATAAGGTATTTGGTCGTACAAGTTTCTATAAGATCGCAAATTGAAGGAGTTGCTCTCAGTATTTATGGGATTGATTAAGATTGTTCAATTATTTAGGCAAGGTAACCAATAGACAATATGGTCTTTTTTAAAAACTTTTCGCCTGGTTATTTTCGCTTATTTTTAGGTACAAGACCGCGTAAAAAAGTTTTTGGAAGTTTCACAAAACCATGTTCGATGTAAAATATTCGGAGGATCCAAATATGTGCTTAGATTCACAGACGATTCAAAGGAGGAGAGAAAAAATATAAAAAAACAGTAAAATACTCCTCGAAATTCGGTAAAAATTCCTTTAACTAAGCCAAATCATTAGACATCGATTGCAATTGGACTTTTGACGTGAAATAACCTTGTTATTATTCTTGAAATTTGTATTATATGATCATTTTTCATGATTCGAATATTTAATCTAGTATGCCATTTTAAATGGATTTCATGAATTTGTAAAAAAATTTAAAATCTTAATTTTGACTCCACCTGCATAACCAATTCAACCTTAAATTAAGCATTTCATCTCATCGTCAATCTACCACTCACTCTCATAGTCAATCGTATTGCAAACACGCAAATGTAAAAGCAAATGTGATTAAAGTATCGTTTACAATTGAAATATTTTTTGTGATTATTACTAGTACTTTCATTAATTATATTGTGGGTTTTATTTAACATGTAATGTTTTCAAATAAAGTCATTTAATGTTATATAAAAAAAATTATTACACCATTTTGTTGTTTGGCTGACTGATGAATACAGTTTACTTTTTAAAAAAGGGGGTGCAATTTTTTTACGCTACAAATACATCCTCATACTCATGGCTCCCTCCAAAACGATTGCCTGGATCCGCCCTTGGTTCAATCATGGATGAAGATTGTTGATGTTCTCAGAAAAAAATATCTTAGCTATACCTACCTTTTATTCTTGCGCATTTGGGAGAAAAATCAATATATATGAAGTCGTCAACCTTGTGGTCGAAGTTTTCTATGATAAAATTAACTCGAACTGTTAATAAGAACATAAATGTAGGTGATTATCCCAAACTGAAGGCATTTCTTAAAGGAAAAAGTGCTGATTGATTTGATATTACCAAAACTAACATACAAATAACATCACTAATTTACTTTTTCTTCTTTCGGTGCCATATCAGGTCCCCCTAACGTTGGCAATTACATTGGCGAGTTGTTCGCGGTCTTCGGCTAATCAGAATAGTTGTTCGGCACTTCTTATTCCTGTCCAGTCGCGAATGTTCTTCAGCCATGACATCTGTTTTCTTCCAATTCCTCGGCTGCCCTCGATTTTGCCCTTCATTATTAGTTGAAGCACCCTGTATCGGTCTCCTCTGAGAACATGCCCCAGGTATGATATCTTTCTGATCTTTATAATGTCAAACAATTCACGCACAGCACTTGCTCTATTTAACACTGCTTCGTTGGTCTGCCTAGCTGTCCAGGGTATTCGAAGCATTCTTCTATGTAACCACATCTCAAATGCTTCCAGGCGATTGATTGTAGCAGCCTTTAGAGTAGACTAATTTACAACTAATATAAATCTTGTACAAAATTAGTTTGGATGGCATATGATTGTGATGTGTTTGATAAAACAAGATACTTTTTTGCATGTAGTGCAAAATATTTTTTACACTACTTTCAAAATTAACCTACTTTCGACATTTGAAAGTCATCAAGAAAAAAACATTTTTCACGTAAACATTGGAAGAAAGTAGTTTAAATATTCAGCATCAAGTTTCATCGTTATGTCTTAATATCTCAATTTTTTCACTCTACTCTTCCTTTAAATTTGGAACTATTATACGCTAGCAACGAGGTTAATATATAAGAAGTAGACGTTTAATTCCAAGTAGGTACAGTAGTTTTTTTGAATAGAAGCGTTTTCTCCTGAAATCAATATACCTACTCTTATTTTTGCTAATTTTCTTTTGATAGATTTTTCAAGTCTCTTATTTAGCTGCTCTGATACTTAATTTGAATTGATGATAAGGTTTCACTCAGTTCTTGGTAAAATATTTTTAATGAAGAAAATAAGAATATAACTCGCTTCAGTTCAGTCACTAGTACATTGTTAATTGTACATACTAGTGGTAATCCAGTGGTCGAATTTCGACCATAATTCATTAAATTTTCGAGTTTAAATGCTATTGACGTTCTTTTGTCAAGAAGAATACATCTATAATCATTGTATATATTATTGAACACGGGATTTTATTTCTAAGAAATCGATCCTCCATGATCGTGAAAGGTATCCTCGACGGCCACGAAAATTACTCCCCACGTCGTTTTTGGATAGGACTTAGCAGTACATATATTACGCGTATGTACCAAGCTACTTTGGTTTATCACTTCCTTTTCCTCATATATCGTTACACAGGGTCGCTGATATAAATGGAAACGGTCGATTATCTACTAAAGTAAGATAGCTAGCGAAATATGTTAAGGTGCAAATGTTTTAGGGTTTTTCAAAATCTATCACACTAAATAAAAATTAATATTAAAAAAATTAAATAATAAGAAAATAACTTGTCTAAAAACCACAAAATGAAAATAACTTTTTATTCGACTAGTTTCGCCTGTTACAGCATTATCAAGACTGAATACATAATTGCAAAGACATCGCTTGAAAATATATAAGTATTTCGGTTCGGTACCTGGGGGTGGTAAAATGTAATCGATGGGTCCAAGTTATCAGAGATTTAACAGTGGGGAGTGGTTTAAGTCTAACTGGTCATTAAGAAGAATGTAATTATGGGATTTTTGGATCTTGTTTATTTCCATGGCTTCCAGGAAGTTCATTATCATGCCTTTATCACAGTAATGAAGAATTTTTGGTTTGAAAGAGGATGAGATGTTATGTTTTTTTGACTCTAGATGTTCCCTAAATGCTGATTGTCCGTTTTTTAGATGTTCTTTTAGCCTGGTTTCAAAACATCTCCCGGTCTGACCTATATATGTTGAATTACATTCTTCACAGTCCATTCTATAAATTCCTGTTCTCTTCATTGGATCGACTTTTGACATTTTGTTATTAAAAATCATTCTATCTAATCTGCTGTGACTCGAAAAAGCAGTATTCAAATTATTATTTTTAAAGAATTGAATGATCTTTGAAGAGGGGATGTGCGTATAAGGGATGCTCACAAACTTTTGTACATTTTTGTTATTGCAGTATGGTCCATATAATTTCAAATTGATAAAATGTTTCCCTTTTTTCGAAATTAAACTATTTATTATTTTTAGTGGAAAATCATTGTTAATACCTATCGCGCGAATCACGTCAATTTCTACCATAAGGTCTTGTTTTGATAAAGGAACCGAAAAAGCCCTGTGAATCATTGAGTTAAGAGCCGCGAGTCGATGGCTAATTGGACTGAAAGAATTATAACTTATGATGGCGTCTGAGAAAGTAGGTTTCCTGAATATTCTATATGAAAATTTATCCTGTTGTTTCGATATTGTTAGGTCGAGAAAATTTAACGAATTATTTTGTTCTGTTTCTACTGTGAACTTGATCTTATCATGTATTGAATTTAGATATGTTAGGTATAATTTAATATGTCGGTCTGTCCCATTGAATCCAACCAAGATATCATCCACATAGCGGTACCAAAAAATAATATGTTTTTTAGATAGATCTGATTCTAATATTGTGGTTTCCATGTTGTCCATGAATATGTCTGCTAATAACGGGCTGAGGGGAGAACCCATAGGAAGACCTGAATTCTGTAAATATATTTTGTTTTTGAATCTAAAAAAGTTCTGTCTCAAAACAACATTAAATAATGTTGAGAATTCTGTTTTTGTTGCTGGAAGAGTTTTTTGTTTTTCTAAGATGTTTTCAATTAGAGGTATACACTCTTCCGTAGGTATGTTAGGAAACATGTTGGAGACGTCGAAGGACACTAATATAAATTTTTATCAAAATCGATTTTTTCTAATTTTTGTATGAGTTCTAATGAGTTTTTCACACTATATTTTGGAGAGAAATGAGTATGTTCTTTGAAGGCTGTGTTGAGAAATTTTGAAAGTTTACAAGAAGGAGCTTTCGAAAACGAGGCAACTGGTCTAATGGGTAGGCCGTCTTTGTGTACTTTAATAAGACCGAATAATTCGGGAGGTTCAGCACTGATTGGAATAACTTTTTTCTTTAGGTAAAAGGAATCCAACAATTCTGACGCTTGTTGTACGTTCGATTTAATTTGAGTTAAAAAGGACGTCGTGGGATCTTTTTGTAAAAGGGAAATATCTAATTTGGATAAGACCTCTTCCATTTTTTCAATGTACTCTTCTTGCTTCAAACATACTAAAGTGTTTCCTTTGTCGGCTTTGGTTAGTACTAGGTTGTTATTTTTGACTTTCTCTTTTATGTTTTTAATGATTTTATATTCACGGTGTTTCCTTTCTCCAGTCGCTTCATTTCTTATGGTATTTGCCAGAATATGTTTACCTGTGTTCGGCTGTGCAATTATTTTTATATTTTGTTGGATTGCAACTTCCAAGTGCACTCCCAAGATTTCCTTCTCATGTTTTTTGTGAAATTGGGTGAATATTTCGGACCTTTATTCAAAATCTCATTTCTTCTATATCAAAGTTGGTATTTGAAAGGTTCTTGAACCTTGGATAGAAGTCGTAAATTGGTTGTGTCACATGTGTAATGGTTGGTTTTTGTTGTTTCGCTGACAATATACTTATTTTCTTCTGTTGAGATTGACGTTTAGTGTATATAATTTTACTCACTTTTTCTCTCACTGTATCATCTAAAATATCGAACTCAATGGCTTGAAGATGGCGAAAAAGGTTAGTGTGAACAAGTTTCAGGTAGGATCTGCAGATATGTCGTTTTTTATGTAAGGAATTAATTTCTTCTCTTATCCACTGTTTTTGTACCATCTTCTTCAGTTTTTTGGTTAAACTATTATTGATGTTGAATTTAACTTTCACATAATTAGGCACTAAACTCATTTTTACACATTGTTTGTTGAACCAAATATTTTGCGCGGCTGTTCTTTGCTTTATATGTAATCTATAGTATAGATTCATCAAACATGCCCGACTAGCATTATTAATAAATTCGATGGACGATGAATCAACTCTGTGGTAGTTCATATTTATATTAAAAAAATTAAATAATAAGAAAATAACTTGTCTAAAAAACCACAAAATGAAAATAACTTTTTATTCGACTAGTTTCGCCTGTTACAGCATTATCAAGACTGAATACATAATTGCAAAGACATCGCTTGAAAATATATAAGTATTTCGGTTCGGTACCTGGGGGTGGTAAAATGTAATCGATGGGTCCAAGTTATCAGAGATTTAACAGTGGGGAGTGGTTTAAGTCTAACTGGTCATTAAGAAGAATGTAATTATGGGATTTTTGGATCTTGTTTATTTCCATGGCTTCCAGGAAGTTCATTATCATGCCTTTATCACAGTAATGAAGAATTTTTGGTTTGAAAGAGGATGAGATGTTATGTTTTTTTGACTTTAGATGTTCCCTAAATGCTGATTGTCCGTTTTTTAGATGTTCTTTTAGCCTGGTTTCAAAACATCTCCCGGTCTGACCTATATATGTTGAATTACATTCTTCACAGTCCATTCTATAAATTCCTGTTCTCTTCATTGGATCGACTTTTGACATTTTGTTATTAAAAATCATTCTATCTAATCTGCTGTGACTCGAAAAAGCAGTATTCAAATTATTATTTTTAAAGAATTGAATGATCTTTGAAGAGGGGATGTGCGTATAAGGGATGCTCACAAACTTTTGTACATTTTTGTTATTGCAGTATGGTCCATATAATTTCAAATTGATAAAATGTTTCCCTTTTTTCGAAATTAAACTATTTATTATTTTTAGTGTGAAAAACTCATTAGAACTCATACAAAAATTAGAAAAAATCGATTTTGATAAAAAATTTTAAATTAGTATCCTTCGACGTCTCCAACATGTTTCCTAACATACCTACGGAAGAGTGTATACCTCTAATTGAAAACATCTTAGAAAAACGAAAAACTCTTCCAGCAACAAAAACAGAATTCTCAACATTATTTAATGTTGTTTTGAGACAGAACTTTTTTAGATTCAAAAACAAAATATATTTACAGAATTCAGGTCTTCCTATGGGTTCTCCCCTCAGCCCGTTATTAGCAGACATATTCATGGACAACATGGAAACCACAATATTAGAATCAGATCTATCTAAAAAACATATTATTTTTTGGTACCGCTATGTGGATGATATCTTGGTTGGATTCAATGGGACAGACCGACATATTAAATTATACCTAACATATCTAAATTCAATACATGATAAGATCAAGTTCACAGTAGAAACAGAACAAAATAATTCGTTAAATTTTCTCGACCTAACAATATCGAAACAACAGGATAAATTTTCATATAGAATATTCAGGAAACCTACTTTCTCAGACGCCATCATAAGTTATAATTCTTTCAGTCCAATTAGCCATCGACTCGCGGCTCTTAACTCAATGATTCACAGGGCTTTTTCGGTTCCTTTATCAAAACAAGACCTTATGGTAGAAATTGACGTGATTCGCGCGATAGGTATTAACAATGATTTTCCACTAAAAATAATAAATAGTTTAATTTCGAAAAAAGGGAAACATTTTATCAATTTGAAATTATATGGACCATACTGCAATAACAAAAATGTACAAAAGTTTGTGAGCATCCCTTATACGCACATCCCCTCTTCAAAGATCATTCAATTCTTTAAAAATAATAATTTGAATACTGCTTTTTCGAGTCACAGCAGATTAGATAGAATGATTTTTAATAACAAAATGTCAAAAGTCGATCCAATGAAGAGAACAGGAATTTATAGAATGGACTGTGAAGAATGTAATTCAACATATATAGGTCAGACCGGGAGATGTTTTGAAACCAGGCTAAAAGAACATCTAAAAAACGGACAATCAGCATTTAGGGAACATCTAGAGTCAAAAAAACATAACATCTCATCCTCTTTCAAACCAAAAATTCTTCATTACTGTGATAAAGGCATGATAATGAACTTCCTGGAAGCCATGGAAATAAACAAGATCCAAAAATCCCATAATTACATTCTTCTTAATGACCAGTTAGACTTAAACCACTCCCCACTGTTAAATCTCTGATAACTTGGACCCATCGATTACATTTTACCACCCCCAGGTACCGAACCGAAATACTTATATATTTTCAAGCGATGTCTTTGCAATTATGTATTCAGTCTTGATAATGCTGTAACAGGCGAAACTAGTCGAATAAAAAGTTATTTTCATTTTGTGGTTTTTAGACAAGTTATTTTCTTATTATTTAATTTTTTTAATATAAATATGAACTACCACAGAGTTGATTCATCGTCCATCGAATTTATAAATAAAAATTAAGTATACAGGGTCAGTCAAAAAGTACTGAAGAAATAAAATTACTTTTTCTTCAATAAAACACCCTATATATTATACCGTATTTCAATTCTGCTCAACATTCTGAACAAAATTTACATAGCACATCATTTCATAAATTCAACTACTCTCAAATTTATTAAAGAAAAAGCACGAAATGATGGATATTCATTATGAAAGTCACACAAGTGACAAGGAGTATGTGGATATGATTACAATTCAATTATAATATTTTTACAGAAAATAAAAAAGCATATTTGTTCAGGGTTGATAAAAATGCATGAAAAAAGTTGTAATAAACAACAAATTCTATTTAATAACCTGCTCAAAGAGTTTACATTTACCTCCTGACAGTAAATGTAGTCTACAAAAATAGGCCGCCAAATATCTAAGAGTTTCAAGAAAAAATAAGGCATGAAATTTCTACCATTCCTCCTCACATGATTTTAAATTCACTACAAAACATTGTTCAGCGAGTTTAACTGTCAGGAGGTAAATGGTAAACACTTTGAGCACCTTATTAAATAAAATTTGTTGTTTATTACAACTTGTTTCGTGCATTTTTATCAAACCTGAACAATTATGCTATTTATTTTCTGTAAAAATATAATTAAATTGTAATCATATCCACATACTCCACCTTGTGTGACATTCATAATAAATATTCATCATTTCTTGCTTTTTCTTTAATAAATTTGAGAGTAGTAAAAGTTATTTTCAAAATTCGATATCTCGAAAACGGTTGAATTTAGGAAATGATGTGCTATGAAAATTTTGTTCAAGATTTCGAGCAGAATTGAGACATGGTAGAATATATAGTGTGTTCTACTAAAGAAAAAGCAATTTCATTTCTTCAGTACTTTTTGACTGACCCTGTATACTTAATTTTTATTTAGTGTGATATATGGAAGGTACTTCTACCCTCCATAGTGTGATAGATTTTGAAAAACCCTAAAACTATATATATATATATATATATATATATATATATATATATATATATATATATATATATATATATATATATATATATATATATATATATATATATATACATATAAATATATAATCTCTTGAAAATTATTAGCAATAACATCTTAATCTTAAAAATCTCGATTTTATTAAAAAGTTGACGTTTCGCCACGACATTCGTGGCTTCATCAAAAGTTTTGCACGAATGTCGTGGCGAAACGTCAACTTTTTAATAAAATCGAGTTTTTTAATATTCAACAAGCCTGTTATTGCTAATAATTTTCAAGATATTAGAAATAGTTCACAGGCAACAACAACTCGAATAAATTATAAATATAAATATATATATATATATATATATATATATATATATATATATATATATATATATATATATATATATATATATATATATATATATATATATATATATATATATATATATATATATAAATACATATATATATATATAATTATTTATTCGAACTGTTGTTGCCTGTGATCTATTTTTAATCTCTTGATAATTATTAGCAATAACAGGCTGGTTGAATCTTAAAAAACTCGATTTTATTAAAAAGTTGACGTTTCGCCACGACATTCAATTACGAATATCGAAGTAAAACGTCAACTCTTTAATAAAATCGAGTTTTTTAAGATTCAACCAGCCTGTTATTGCTAATAATTATCAAGAGATTATATATATATATATATATATATATATATATATATATATATATATATATAAATATATATATATATATATATATATATATATATATTCATATATATATATATATATATATATATATATATATATATATATATATATATATATATATATATATATATATATAAATATATAAAATATAATGAAAAAGCATATATATTTGGTTGTGTTGCTGCCTTGAATATGCTAGAAAGCTATGTGATCAGTTGGGAAATAGTTGATTTTGTACGACGTGCATGACAAGGTCTAAAATCTCTCAAGAAATTTCGGGTACATATATTTCTATGAAATCTTCCACATGGCACCTTATGTCACCGGATTTCTTTTTGTGGGGGCACATTGAACAGGTAGTATGCAAAGACCCAATCATAGCGAATGAAAACATGTTGGAACGAGGGGCATTTCATTTTTGAAAAAACTGAAAAAGGGAAGACCCTGTAGATTATTGTGGGAAATGATTATGATTATTTGAATAACCGGAATTTTTAAAGATATTGACAAAATTTCATTGTTTTATGTTCAATAGTCACCGACTACAAAGCGTCAAAGTACCCCCCTTAGATATCTCCAATACGGTTAAAGATATTAGACTGATCTTAATTTTTAAAAAGTAATCCAAATGTGGAATAAAAAAATGGGTTTTGCCATATGAAACAAGGAAGTTGATAGCTAGTTCCGGAAGTGGTTAAAACTGCGACTATTTTGAAAAAGTAGTATGAGGTCGAGAGTCTTTGTGTGTAAATTTTTATGAGCATATCATCTTTACTTTTCGATATAAGGCTTATTGTCCCGTGAAAAGAAAAATCTGTATATAAATTCTCACACTTCACCATGCTCGTAATATAGGGGAAAGTGGGGCAGGTTGAAACAAAAAAAGAATATTAGTGAGTATAAAAAAAGTTTTGGACTGGAGAAATCTGTACTTTACATACCATTTTCATACCATTTGTGGCGTGATATTATGCTTACAAATATATGAAGACATTGAAAATGATCTTTGAAAATTTACCTTTCTCATTTCATGTTTGATGTTTCAATGTGCCCCATACATAGGGTAGGTTGAAACATCTCTGAAAATACTATGGGGTAGGTTGCAACATAGTTATAATGCGAAAAATTTTTGATACATTTTATTCAAAACTTAGCAAACACTTGGCAAAATAATTAATCATTAACATTTTGTTCAACTGGTAACAAAAAATCTCGAAAAAATGTATTCAAAACTAAAAAATTGAAAAAAAAAACTCGTTATACCTTTATTAGAGTTCAACGAACGTCCAAACCCGTGAAATTTAAAGAAAACCTTAGAAAACTGCAGGCTCTCTTTCTACCATTTTGCTTGATTGGAGAGGGAAGAATTAGTTTTATGTCCTCAATATCGACCTGAGCAATGTCTTCTACCAAGGGAAAAACAAATGCTTCATGCATTTTGCTGCGTTTTCGACAATATGATATTTCAATATCCCCATCGACCAGTTTCGTCACCTTTCCCACATAGTAAATTTTTTTTCGATCTTGAAACTGTACTAAAACATAGTCCCCTGTGTGGACTACCTCAATATCTTGAAACTCCATTTGACGTGATTCTTCCTCGAATAATGATACCTCTGAAGAAGAATCAGAAGTGTGATCAGGTTCATCGGGCTCAGATTCAACGTTCTCATCAAAGACTTTGCGTTTTATTTTATTAGTTTTGATTTGCTTTTTCTGTTCTTTAATTTGTTTTTCATTTGCTTTATTTTCGATTAGAGTTTTTTCTGGAGTATCAGTGGGAATCATGCTTCGACCCCTTTTTCTTGGTTTTGCATTTTTCTGTCTAGGCGGCGCTTTTGGATAGCCTTTTATTTGCTCAGGGGTAATGAATTTTTTAAGCGTTGGGTCAGATCTTTGAATACCTTTTTGTGTTGATGCCGCTTCATCACTAAAATTATTTATCTTTTCCTGAGGTCGCGAGGGACCTGCTTCGTCAGAATTGATATAATTATTTTCTTGAGGTTGATCACTCAACATGATATGGTCAGGCTGCGCTTCATCATAATTGATGTTAGTATTTTCTTTAGGCCGATTGGTAACAGAGCTGCAAAGAAAATCTTCTTCGGAGAAAATATCTTTGTTAAAGAGATAAATCCCACACCGTTCAAATCCTTTTGTGATGTTTTCTGGCGTCATTGCCTTCTGATGCGCAAACCGGACACAACCTGCTATTTCATAAAACGAAAAAGTTTTTCCTGGATTATTTTTCATCCAATTATCTACAGCCGTTGAATAGAATTTTTTAAAAGGCGCAAAGCATGTGACGTCCAAAGGTTGAAGTCTGTTACTACAATGCGGTGGCAAAGTAATGATCGTCACCCCATTATGTTTTGCCATGTCGATAGCTTCGATCGACATATGGCTGGCGTGGTTATCCATGATTAGAACTGTGGGGTTGTCTTTAGATGATAAGCTATACTTGATAAAATGTTCCATTACCCTTGGAAATAGATCTGCACTCATCCATCCGCTAGGTGAAGCTAAACCCAATGTACCAGGAACAGCATTCATTAGCATATGATCCCGAAATTTTACACGTGGAAATACCATGGCTGGTGGAATCGAATTTCCTGATGCACTAATAATGCACGTAGTAGTTACTAAAATTCCACGTTCGGCAGATGCTGCATTGGAAACGGTCCTTGCACCTTTCTGGGCGATGACTTTTACAGATTTGCTTGGAACTGTGCTAGTGGCCGTTTCATCCAGATTGAATATTCGAGAGCCATTGAGTTGATCACCGAATCTGTTTAAAACTTCTTCCAGGTTGTGGAAGAATAACTCCACATTTGGTCTACTAAAAGATGTCATTCTTGACAACGAGCAGTTCTCTGGTTGTCTTATGCTCAAAGTTCCATTTCTCTTAAAAAATCCTCGCATCCAATCTAAACCAGCCGATTTATTTTTATGCCAGCTTTCTGGCACTCTTATTCCATTTAGCGTAGCCATTTCATAAGCCAGCTCACGGGTGTTTCTTGTAGTTTTTCCGTAACACATTTTCGCACAGGTTTTCAAATATTCAGCAAGTATGGACTCTTGATCTATCGTAAACACAAGGCGGGTCTGATAGTGTGGCTTGCAATTAATAATTTCCTGATTCTCTCCGAGGACTCTCTGCTTCTTAACATAACTGAAAATATTCAAGATTTATAAATTTTACCACATCCTAGTCAATAACAGTTAATTACCGGCTTAGTGTCACATGATCCACTCTATATCGGATAGCAGCAGGTCTAATTTTCATGCCATCGATTATTACTGCTTTTACGGCACTTTGCATATCCTCATGACAAAATGGCTGTGTTTTCCTGATGCGATTCCTCATGATTATAGCCCTAGTTACAAAATATAACATCAAATTCCAACCAGAACAGATATCGGGGCAGGTTGAAACGTTTCAATCTGCCCCATTTGTTTTGTTTCATCGTACCCCACCCACGTTTTTTTAGAAATTTTTCAACAAGATGCAAAACCAAATAAGCAAAATAAAAGTCCTTATCTCTTATGATAAAGATTAATGGATGCTAAATACTTACCAACATCAACATAAATCATGAAAACCAACACAAAAGTAACACAGCCTTTCAAAGAAAATAATGAAATTTTACTGTACGTGATCCAAAACACACACGTACTCGTCACTCAACAGCCAAAAACGAACTGACTTTCAAAGTAAGGTGGACTGGTGGGTATAATGGTATGTTAAAATTGGTTATTAGCGCCACTGATTGAATGACTCTAAAAGCGGGAAATTTGAAATGTTTCAACCTGCCCTCTGTTTCAACCTACCCCACTTTACCCTACTCAAGAAGGACCAAAATAGTCATTTCTTGACGTAGATATTAATATATATTTTTTCTAATATTCTATAAACTGGTGAAGGCGTCACAGTAGTCTTTCTACGAAACTCATTTTTTCATAATTCAATTTAATGTAGGTATTCGTAGCATTATGTTATATATGAATTATAGCCTCACTCATTCCTTTTCTATGTAAACTTCAACCATACTAAATCTCACACACCTCGTTTGCGCAATATGCTTAGAAAGGGGTACAAAGTGTACACTTCACGTATCAATATACAGGGTGTTAGGTAAACGTGCGGAAAAAAAAGGGTTATTCCTTTGCCTATTCTGAGAATATTTTGTTCTATGATGATTTCATTTTGGGAGATACAGACTGAACAAAGTTTGCGACAACCATATTCGATAGTTATTGAAATCATTAATGTAAACAAAAGTTTGTCGTACGCCAATGAGTTAATCAAGTACAAAAAATTGATGAGATTATCAAGAACAAAAAATGCCTAATGATAATTTGGAACGGCTGTTTTATCTACTACCTAACAAGTGGCCGTAACATCCCAGACCGAAAAATCTTCGAAAACATTCATCGACGTCTTCGTAAAACAGGTACATTGAAACGATACGGAGGACTAGGATGATTGATGACAGTAAGAACGGTACGACAGAGGAGGCTGAGCCCCCTCTGGAATTATTTAAGCTCCCTCTATAAAAGATACCAGAATTATTACAAATCAAAAATGTTTATATATGCGTTGAAACATAAAACTAGCCTAGTTACAAACAAATCTACCTAATTTAAAAACTGACTAAAAATTATTTATTTGCGGCATCTTTTAACCCGCAAAACATGTTGACGTTTTTATCCTTAAATAAAATAGCGACAAATGAGCGGCTACTAGCAGGGTTGCCAGATTCTTCAGAGACGTGTCGCACTTTAGACGATGATTTGTCGCCCAAAAGCGCAACCGTGGTTGCAACATGTTAACGGACAAATATTGGGAACAATTATTTTTGCATATAAAATTCACTTATCGTAGCAGTTATTTCATACGTGTTTTTATACTAGTTTGTCGCCCAAAATCGCAATCATGAATTTTTCGCAACCGCACGAAAAAATAGTGCACCCAACATGTTGCCTACTCGTCCAAAATACAATAATATGTATTTTCGGGACTTTTTACTTAAATTACTATTACAATCAAAACCACGATTCTGTTACAAATATCTTAATTTTTATATAAACTGTTCACAAGACATCATTAAATCATCATCATCTTTGTCTGTGGTTGAAGTTGTGGATTGGTTCTGCTACTGATACATATCAGAATTAAATTTTGCATACATAGCTTTGCTAGGCTCAAATTATTTACAGCAAATTATTATTACAAAGTGAGATCTAATATGCACAACTGAATTTAACATTTTTAGTATCATTTTGTTTCGAATTTTACATTTAACAATATTCATCAATGCATACGGATTGGATGATGGTAAGCTTAGAAGAGTAAATGCAAATAGAGCTAAATCTTTAATTATGAATTGGTAGGCTGCATTTTTAAAATCTATAACCTTCTCTCAAAAAATAATAGGGTTATCAGGGACTGATTCACCCAACATCTCTTTCCAATCGACATTTAACAAGTTTCTATATTGTATCTCTATGTCAGATATTCTATTTGGAGTTACAAAAGTAAGTGGCAGCTCAGAAAATTTTGGTCTTTTGACTGAATTTGAAATAAATTATAGCAGGACTAAAACTTCTTATCTGCTGAAAAACATTTTAATGGCATGCGTTTGATTAATTCAAGTAAAAGTACTTCAATAAAATCCACACATTTTCCTTAAATTTCTTTAACCTCTTCAGATAAAATATTATTAGCCGTTAATTCATTTTCAAACTCAGAATATTACCTTCATTTTACGTAAGTGGAAATAGAAACACATCTAAAAACGACGAAGCAAGAGAGAGAATATTAACTTTGTTGTCTATTTATAAGCTATTTGTTTTATTTATTTAAAGTTTTCTATGAGAGATTTTCTATTCATTATTTTTCATTAGAATAAATTTTTTCATTTTTCCAAAATGTTTTGTCATGAATATTCGTTTTCCAGTATACTTTTCTAGGTGAAAAGACAAAAAAAGCTGTATATTCCTGTTTTTTTTCACGTATATTTATTTTTCAGTTCTTTTTAAAAAGCAAGCCCCCTCGAGAATTTGTTTAGCCCCCTCTAGAAAGCAGTGCTGGCTACGGCCCTGTGAAAGGGGAACCTCCAAGTAGTTCTACGCGAAAAATTTCCAATACTTTGAATGTAAGTCATTGGACAGTTTGGAAGATTCTTAAGGATTTGTTGTATCCATATCACATTCAACGTGTTCAGGCACTACTACTGCTGATTTTCCTCCACGTATTGCATTATGTCAATAGCTTTTGCAAACACTAGTTTTAACCCCTTCTTTCCTGACACCTTCTTCTCACAGATGAAGCCAATTTCTCAAGAAATGCAATAACAAATTTTCATAACAACCATGTATAGACGGATGAAAATCCGTGTATGTGAAGATCGTTTCCAGCATCAGTTCTCCTTGAATTTTTGAGTTGGAATTGTGGGCGACTATCTAATAAGACCTGTATTTCTACAAGCAAGACTCACTGGCGAGATGTATCGCAATTTTTTGGAAGAAACAGCCTGAGTTTCTGCAGGATGTGCCATTGGCGACAAGAATTCAATGTGGCTTATGTACAATGGTGCGCCACCTCATTTCAGTTTGTGTTTTTTTAATAGCAACATACGGAGATCGCTTGCTTGATCGAGGTGGGTCTGCTTGATTCCCAGACTCAAACCCCCTGGATTTTTTTCTTATGGGAATATCTGAAGTCATTCGTTTACGCTAGTCCAGTGGAGAATTTGGAAGTCTTGCGAAATCAAATAATTGCTGGGTGTAACTCAATTAGAAATGACCCTGGTGTGTTTGAAAGAGTTCGGCACTCGAGGACGAGAAGATTGAATGCTTTTATACAGGCTGGAGGAAGTCATTTCGAACATGAATTACAGATTGAGCAACGTCACATGTACTTTTTGGTAATAAAATGTTGTTTCTTTCGCAAATATCTTCGAAACAAAGGGGTTTTTCAGAAATCATCATAGAACAAAATATTCTTAGAATAGGTCAAGGAGTAACCTCTAGAATTTTTGCCGCATAGTTACCTAATTATTGATATTTCGAACTGTGTTAACTTCGTGAGAGTACTACGATTCTGAATTTAAAAACGTTTTGCTGCTCCCAATACCGTCAAATATTAAATGGACGCTGATGTTTTCAACCATCGTTTGCTGCTGTTATATGCTGCAGAAATATAAAGTTCCACTTTGAGCTCACCATTCAAACTAATTATAGGTATAATTTGAACATTAAAGACTGCAGAATTTGTATCAAATAATAGTAATAGATATTAATTAGCACCTAATTAGGATACAGCATATCGTAGCTGACTATTTTTCGATGATCTATGATTAAATAGTACAATTATAATACAAACGATTCTATTTTTTCAATTTTTATTAGAATAGTTTAAGGTTCCGCCGCTGATAGCTTATAGGGGTGACAACGCCCCTAGATGTCGCGAGAAGACTACAGGTGCCCTTAAAATTTGAGGCATTAATAACGAAAGAGGCAAGGGGCGTCTAATTAACTTTGGCGAGTGTGTATCTACAAGCCACAATTTGTCCTCTCAGATGGTCGTCGCTGACGAAACGAAAGAGCTTTCTGATTGGATGTCCCATCTCAGCGGAATATTACGTTCTACGGATAATCGTAAAATCAAATTAGAATATACTACATTTCTTCAATGAATTTATTATTTCGAGAATAGAAATCTCTCTAATTGATCTATGAATAATATCTCTAACTAACTAATTCTACTTCAATATGTCGGCATCATTTAGTTCGCAAATGCTGAAAGAAATAAAAGCGATTAACTGACTGCCTCTAGACTTCTTTAACTCTACATGAGTGTATTTCGGGTTTTTGAGAACAGCTACAAAGCTATTTTGAAGTATCAAGCTGAAATTCATTTCGTCTTTTTTTCACCAACATAATAGGCTTGTTTAACAAAAAATTATATATTCAGTAATAGAAACTGAAGCTCGTTTCAAACGGATTCCCAAAATTTTAGATTTTTCCGTGAACGTTTAAACTCTCAAATTAATTAAAGAGATTGGACCGAACCTAAACGAGGCGTGATTACCTGTGACGTCACACGGCATATGCGATAGGTACCTAACGATTGAAGTCGCGGGTCAAGAGTCGACTGTGTATATTGTAAGTAGGTACCTACCATGTTGTCGGGTAAGAAGCAAAAAGCTGAACTGTTTCGCTATTTTATTGCATGAGTGAGAAAAAAGTGGTAAGTAAATGTTGTTTGGTTCCCGATTGTCCTTACACATCCAAAAATGACCCAGAAAAATGGTTTAATAATGTGCCCTCTGACATTCAAATAAGAAAAGTTTGACAAAAAGCGAAGCGTCGTGAAGTTGTGTATCTAAAAAAACCGTCTTAAACTTTAGATCTTGTTACATCAAAAGCTTTTGATGCGGTAATACGTTCATACCTCATTTCCTGCCAAATATTACTATCACTTTTTTTTTTTTTAATTGGTGCATTTTGGTTTTTCAACATTCAACAAAATTATTTGCATATTTCTCCTGTCCGGAAAGTTTAGAATTAATAGCAAGGCAGCTGGCAGCAACTTTATTATGTGAAACTCAACAGAGTATTGCCGAAAATCTGACCACAATATGCAGGGTGGCGTCACAGTCGGCTCTGCCGCTTTTTATCGAAGTTCCATTTTCAACCTTTAATATCTAAGTAGTGGGGCAAGTTCAAAAACTAAAAATTTTACCTGGTATTTTGATGATTGAGTATTACAAAATAATGTGAGAAAAACCGTGAAAATATTTCATTGATAATAAGCCCATTGTTACTTTTTGAAGTGTGAAAAATTAACACTTTTTTTCGCTTTTGACTCGAAACACTAAACGTGAATTTATTTTTTGCTGAATTATGTTTGAATATTCATCTTATATCTAGAAAGATATATAGAGCCTTTCAATTTGAATTATGTACTGAAGGTTTAACTAAATACGCGACAGCTCCATTAAACATTACTAATACCGGAAATCCGTCGATAAACAGGCAGTTTTCATTTAAAAACGTGTACTAGGTTCATCACACCACAGCAGAATAAATGGAAAAAACGCATGAGCAGCAAAAGTCACTATTTTCCTCTCGTTATTGTTCCTTTACTCATACACATCTTTTGCCACCGGATAAAAATATTTTAGCCAATTTCCATCCCACTTCCTTCCTCAAAGGCCTGAACTTTGAAGATGCCAACATTTTGAGCGAATTTTTCAACTCATTTAGTCTGATGGAGATCCCATAAATTACCAAAAAAAATTCAAAAACAAACAAAAAATATATATATATATATATATATATATATATATATATATATATATATATATATATATATATATATATATATATATATATATATATATATATATATATATATATATATATATGTATGTAAATATATATATATACAAATTGTATGTATGTACCTAATATAAACACATTTAAAACTAAAAAAGCTAGAAAAGTTTTTTAAGAACATCATTCAGTACACACATGCGTATATGTGGACAAATATCAGTAATATTAGGTTGTTTTTTACGTAATACAAAAAAATAGATTTCTGAATTTCAGTTTGAAGTAATCCTACTGCTTGAATACAATTTCTCTCCATATTATTACAGCGGACAAACTTATTCATAATGTCGATCAAGTTTAAAACATCCAAAGCTAAACGTTCCAATGAAAACTCATTTTGATTTTCTTCTCCCATTCCATTCAGAAATAGGAATGTTTTGACTTCTTTTTAAAGAAAACCATTTCAGAAGAGCCTGGTCGACATTTGGTGCGAGAACTTTGTCATGTTTTTCTCTGTTGATCCAAATCGTTGAAACAGTCGACTTTGACAATTTATATTCCCTACAGATTGCAGCATTTGCTGTCCTATTTTGGAGTTTATTGATTATATCGATTATTTGAATTAAATTTGTTGCTTTGCTTACTAATTTTGTTCCGTCATAGTAAAGAATCAAAGCCCGGAAGGCATACCCTTACTCAATACTCAATCACTGTTAATCGTATAGGTACTAACGTAGTGGTAGCTCGGACACGAACACGACGACTCCAAAACCACGCGGGGTAAACGTTTGCAAAAGTCAAACGGGTGGGGAAAAAAGTGACAAAAGATCTTCGATAGTTCGTTATAGCCGATAATGTATCTCAACATTTGGTGGAGAAAATAGATCGCTATATCCGAGCGTTCGTTGTTATATGTAATAACATATAGTCCGGGAGCCCACTGTCGAAAAGCCTACGTCATAAAACATCCGGTTCATTCATAATTTATTTGAAAGGATATATACCAAAGAATATTAAACCGTTGGTCTGCCTAAGCTCATCCTGGCGGGTCATTAGTTAATGAACGTAATTTATTTGGCAAACACTGGTACGTCACCTACGTCACAAAACATCCGACTGACATTATAGATAAATATCAGTTATTTGAAATTGTCTTGGTCTGCCAAGCTTCACCCTGGCGGAAGTGCTTGGCAGATCACCCTAAAGCGGTGACAACTACTGTCAAATTGATTGATCTCAGTCAAACCAGATCATAGATTGACAAGAAAGAATGTATGATAAATTCTCGGAACATTCCATTACCGCTGCTTGTCGGTATATAAGCTGTAAATAGCGAAAGAGAGATTTTTTTTGTTTTATGTTGACTGTGATTTGTTTTGAACAAAGCATATAAAGGATACTCTTCGGATGTGCCTGGTTTACCACCACACAATTTACAACTTGAGGTTGGCTCGGTAGTCATCATGATTCGGAATCTGAACCAATCTAACATATGCAACGGAGCGCGTTTGGTGATAAGAAAACTGATGATCAATGTTATTCACATGACGCACTCTGAGAAAGATTCCGAGGTGAAAACGTTCTCATTCTGAGGAATCCGATGATCCCGACCGATATGCCCTTTGAGTTTAAACCAATTCAATTTCCTATTCGTCTTGCATTCACCATGACGATTAACAAATCACAAGGCCAATTCTTGAGTGTTGGTTGTCTCATTTCAGATAATGCATATTTTTCTCATGGTCTATTGAACGTAGTATGTTCATGTGTCAAACCATCTCCTTTATTTATTCTTGCGCCTGAATAAGAAAAATAAATGCTATGCAGCATAATATAAAATATAGGTAACTTCATCATAGCAAATATCTTGCCGACACGCCATTGAAATACTTGATTAGTGGTGGTAAGCCAGGCACATCCAAAGAGTAACCTTTATATGCTTTTTTTCAAAACAAATCACAGTCAACATAAAACAAAAAAATTCACTCTTTCGCGATTTACAGCTTATATACTGACAAGCAGCGGTAATGAAATGTTCCGAGAATTTATCATACATTATTTCTTGTCAATATATGATCTGGCTTGACTGAGACCAATCAATTTGGCAGTAGTTGTCACCGCTTTAGGGTGGTTTGCCGAGCACTTCCGCCAGGGTGAAGCTTGGCAGACCAAGACAATTTCAAATAACTGATATTTATCTATAATGTGTTTAAATTTCAGCCGGATGTTTTGTGACGTAGGTGACGTACCAGTTTTTGCCAAATAAATTACGTTCAATAGCTATGACCCGCCAGGATGAGCTTAGGCAGACCAACGGTTTAATATTCTTTGGTATAAATCCTTTCAAATAAATCATGAATGATCCGGATGTTTTATGACGTAGACTTTCGGACAGTGGGCTCCCGGACTAATAGGGTTTTTGACCGGGATTTTAAATTTGTTCGTTATATGCCGTGTTCGTTATAAACGAGTGTGACGAGTGTGATATATATATATATATATATATATATATATATATATATATATATATATATATATATATATATATATATATATATATATATATATATATATATATATATATATATATATATATATATATATATATATACAGGGTTATTCACGTTATTCGACACGTTATGGCTAAAGTATTTGATTTTATGAAATTTTTTTCTTTAGGATGGATAGGGACCTATTAAAACTACATTTAAAAAATATTTTCATGTTGTACAGGGTGTGCAAAAAACACGAAAAGTATCTAAGTTGGTATTTTTTAAATCGAATACCCTGTATATTATTTTATTTTTGGATATTACAATGAAAAAAAATGCCAGTTTCACTAAGGTTTAATTCACCTAAACCTTATGGTTTTTGAAATATCTCGAATTTTGTGGAAATATAGTATCAGTTTTAACGCTCAAACTCTCAACTGGTGTTTTCTTGTTTTTAACCAAATTAATGATAAGGGCATATAACTGGATCAAACTTTATGTCGCACTTGTAGAATATTGACTTACTACTTACTTAGACTTAAAATAAAGGTAAAATAGTTGAAATCTTTAAACGGCAATAACTTGTTTAACTTAAATGGAACATCCCGTATTTTATGTCACCAATAGATATAAAATTCAATTGTCTATCGATTACCTAAATCGTTCCAATCGATAGCTCTTCACGTTTTCAAATAAAATGAACATTTTCATCTTGCAAACTGATTTTAAGAAATTTATCATTGATCAAGTCGCCTATGGCGTTTTGAGAAATCAGAATTGATTGAAATGAACATCAAGATCATAATATACCTACCTATGCGTTTATTTTACAATATTTTAAATGTTATGTACTAGTTCAAATTATGAAGGAAAAAAAATTATGGATATGAAATAAGCAATATTTTATATAAAGTGTTCAAAATGGCCACCATCAGACTCTATTTTTTATTATTCATCGTATGGTGATCTACAAATTCACTTTTGAATACAGGTAAAGTATCAGACTCTGAAAACAACAGTACCTACCCTTTCTCTAAAACCTTCAGCAACATTTGAGAACATACGCAGGCTTCCATTTAGAAAAGCTTCTCTGACACGCTGTTTCTTATTGTCTGGTGTTGGTGGAGGTGTGTATTATACCGCACTTGTGAAATATTGACTTACTTATACTTGGTGTGTAAAAATGAAGGTAAAATTATTGCAATCTTTAAACGGCACTTGTTTAACTTAAATGGGTCGCCCTTTATTTTAGGTAGGTATGTCACCAACAGATGTGAAATTTAATTGTCTATCGAATACCTGAATACTTTGCTATCGATAACTCTTCACCTTTTTACATAAAATGAGCATTTTCATTTTGCAAACTAATTTTAAGAATTTTTTTTTATTTACCAATTCGCCCATGGAAACAGCCTATCAGAGAAGCTTTTTTGAATGTTATCCCGCTTATGTTATTAGATGTTGCTAAATGTTTTATAAAAAGGATACGTTTGTGTTTGGAGTCTGATGGTCGCCATTTTGAACGCTTGATATAAAATATTGCTTATTTCATATCCATAATTCTTTTTCCTTCATGATTTGAACAAGTACATAACATTTAAGATATTGAAAGATAAACGCATATATTATGATATTGATGTTTATTTCAATCAATTCTGATTTCTCAAAACGCCATAGGCTACTTGATAAATGATAAATTTCTTAAAATCAGTTTGCAAGGTGAAAATGTGCATTTTATTTGAAAACGTGAAGAGATATCGATTGGAATGTACTGAGGTACTCGATAGATAATTAAATTTTACATCTGTTGGTGACATAAAATATGGGGTGTCCCATTTAAGTTAAACAAGTTAGTGCCGTTTAAAGATTGCAATTATTTTACTTTTATTTTTACATACCACGTCTAAGTTAGTCAATATTTCACAAGTGCGACATAAAGTTTGATCCAGTTAGTGGGCCTTATCATTAATTTGGTTAAAAACAAGAAAACACCAGTTGAGAGTTTAAGCGTTAAAACTGATACTACATTTTCACAAAAGACGAGATATTTCAAAAACCATAAACATTTTTTGGAAAGTATGACTAAAAACTCAAGAAAATGAACTCCGTGAAAGAAATAATCAACAAGAATTTTCCGTCATCCCTGTGTGAATCATTTTATACACAAAGAATGTTTCCTCTATTTTTAAATTTCCTACTACAAACGAGGAATTAAATTGAGTCCAATAAAACTGTCCGAATATTTCTCCAATTCATAAACGAAATCCCTCCGAAAATGTCTCTGGTGTATGAAAGAGTCACGTATCGCTCCAAACTGACGAAGTGAAATACAAAACGAAATTCGGAAAACGCTGTTATCATAAATTCGATTTTGCTACCTTTGATTCGAAGCTTGCTAGAGTTCGAAATTGAATGCTGCTTCTAGAGCTCTTTGGCAAGGAATATTAGACCTCACAGCACATATAAAATGAAATGCTCAAATGGAATAACTAATGTTGCATGACCATATGGCAAAATTTAGTAAGGGTGACCAGTCCCGGTCACACAAAAATATTAATGATTTTTTTCATTTGATTATTTAATTAATTGTTTTTTCATCTGGTGGTTTTTTGAAGAAATCAATAAGTACTAAGACTTATACTGAAAGAATTAGCTGAAGAAAAAATAAACATTCATTTCGCAAAAAAAGATTTTTCGAATGCTCATATAGTGTGCCAACATACCCCTAAAGGGGTTATGTCTCACGAAGCGGGGTAGGTTATCACGAATTAATTAAACGTGAAAAGCTAGAAAGTTCAAATTGAATGAATAGAAAAATAAAACAAACTCATGAAGAAAAAATAATAATTAAATGAAAGAAAATACTAACTTAATATCGTCATCTGAATCATAGTTATGACACACATAAAGTGGATAGTCGCCAGCGCATTTTTCATGTGACCAATGTTCACAACGAGCACATAGCCAAAACATTTCCTTTTTTTTCAGATGAAGATGCTGTACCTGTTTCTTTCATCTGTTTCTTCCTTTTATTGGATATAACTCGTTTTTCTGAAAATCATTGTGGTTTCAATTATTTACATTTTTTTGACAATTGCTGCAGTTCCAGTTCATCTTTTACCTGAATCTCTGTTAAAATTGCTGACTTTCTTTTTCCAATTCTCCGCCTTTTCTCTCTGCAGCTTTTGGTAGAGGTCGAAGTAGTTCTGCAGATACCAAAATTATATTCCTGACGTTTTCTGTAGGAACTGGCTGCAGAGGATACAGAACAGCAGCTGCCATTTTATTTTTGTTTTGAGGAAGTATGACCATATAGCTCATAAATTTAGAGAACTTGGTTGAGGAGTAAACCCATCTATCTATACAGTTTCACAGTGTTAACTACTCATAAAATCCTAGCGTAATCAGCCTATGTATTTTCACGAGAAGCTGGTTTTCAGAAGTAATCTTCATAGCGTTCTTCTGCTATTTGTGTCGCGGCTGTTTTTCCCTGGTTTTGCACTTCCATTTTTGTAGATCATTTACATAAAATGCTGTTATACTTTGCAAATCTCTGTCTAACTGGTGCAAGAGTCTTAGGGGCCATTGTTTTAAACCATGAAAAAAATTATTGTTTTTGTCAATATGATGAATCGAGGGAAAGGAGGATGGTGTTTTTGTTATGTTTATTTTTTGTGTATATCTAAATTCATAATCACTATTCTATTTTTAGTCTTTCTTTTCGTTTTCAATTTATAAATGAACTAAAATAGAGTTAAGTGTCATAGCAAATTAGCTAGGCTTGGCCCGAAGAAATTACACTTCTGTAAATTTGTCTGAATAACGACATTATTATTATTATTATTCTCAGATATGGTGAATGTTGAAGGTATGCTGAATTCAATTTGAAGCTCTTGGACTTTTATTTGTTCACTTTACTGTAACCATGAGATGCATGGAAAACAAAAATTGTTCAGAAATATCGAATATCGAATTCATGTTTAGTAATTTTTTGTAAAAACCGCATTGAATTTCTGTAATGAAATTGCAAGCAGCTTTCTGATTGAAATAGGGTGTTTATTATTCATGAATACTCCAGTACCTTCAAGCAGAATATCAGAAGATGCAACAGTTCTACGTTTTCAGCTTATAGTTGAAGATTAATTCAAGATTTAAAGTACATTATATCACCAACACCATCTCCTTTTGATCCAACCACGATGCAACTATTCTGCAACTGTAATTTTCAAAAGACTTATTTTACTCTGAGTTATTGTTTTTATTACGTATGTTATCACAGTGACAACATGCCTCTGGTGACGCTGTGGCAGTTTGCCTCTAACTATATTCTAAATAAAACGATTTTTATTCATTCCACACTTTAATTTTCATTTTAACTAGGTACACCATTCGACATGCTATCTTTCACACTAAAGGCCATGATGAAAATCATAATATTTCGATGCACAAAAATTATTTGACACTATTGAAACCCATCCTCTGGAAATTTTATGGAAGGCTTTTCAGAAGATTGAAGGACAATTAGGTACATATTGTTGTGACTACTTGACCTGATCACCCCTACTTTACATGTATCATGACTTGTGGAGGATTAAGTGACCCTATTGCGTTGTGAATACGGTTATTTACCCTCCAGACATCCAGTCAATTATTGTTTGACTTATTATTATAACATAAACCTAACTCATATATAGGTTAATTTTTCCAATTTTTGTTGAGTTAGGTATCACCAAATTTTATGTAAAGTTCCTTATATGGATTAATATCATGTTTGTTTCATTGTACATAGAATTTTTCAATAAAATGTGTACAAGTTTTTTCACAATGGGTAAGAAATATAAAAATCCTTGTTTTATAAATAAAAAGTAAGAAACCGTATCAATTTCGTCGATTCAGAATAACTCATACATCTACAATATCAGAATAACAAGAAAGCTACTCTTCAGTACGATACCATTTGGATCATTGATTTGGACATTTGGATAAATTCCTTTCTAATAGCTCTGGATCACAAACGTGGAAAAGAATTTTTAGTTTCTTCGAAAAAGTTTTAACGTTTGTCTTCCTGCAATCAATATTGAAAGTGGAACAATACAACAGATTGATAATCAAAGCATTTGATCTGAACAATACGTGTGGAAAGTATAAAAAACTCAAATTTTATATTTCCTACTCATTAACGTATACGTGTTTCACTGTACTGCAAAATTGGATACGTGGACTACTGTCAACCTAGCCGGGGCAGCCGTTTAAGTGAAATTGTTTTTCATAAATAATCGAAAGGTGTAATTTCCTAAAGCAGAAATGATTTTAAAATATTTAACGGTGTAGGTTTAAGAGCAAATTCCACAGGAATCAGTTTCAAACCATACTCCTGGTGAAAAACGGAACACGCCTCATATATCAGCTGTTAGGAACCATTTATACAAGGAATATAGGTTAATTCCGTACAATCAAAGAATGAAATAGTCATCCAATCATCTGATACTGTTCAATCATGAAGTTCATCAGTTATTTTCCTCCTTATTTTTCACTTGAAAAGGAAAACTAATTGTTATTATATAGTCATGGCTCAGAACCAATACGAATCCGAATATCGCAATGAAGAGAGTGAAATAAATAAATCCTTTCTTATTGGAGTCGTTCTTGCTGTTGGTTCATCTATATTTATTGGTAGCAGCTTTATTATAAAGAAAATTTCACTTCTCAAGCTTAGCAAAACATCATCTCTACGAGCTGGAGCAGGTGGCTTTGGGTACCTAAAAGACTGGGTATGGTGGGCAGGACTGCTTTCAAGTATGTAATATGCAATTTTTGAAATCTTTTTTTATCAAATGCATGTTTTCAGTGGGTTTTGGTGAATTGCTCAATTTGGTTGCTTATGGCTTTGCACCAGCTCCTTTGGTTACTCCACTTGGTGCTTTAAGTGTAGTTATTTCTGCTGTACTGGCTTCTAAATTCCTTCATGAATATCTCACCACATTGGGAAAGGTTTGTCTTGAATAAATATTTTATTTTAATAAATTCATATAATTAATTTTATGTAATTTATCTTCAAAACATAATATAATTTGTATAGTTATATGGTTTAACTACTGAGAGTCTATTTTTACAAATGAAATGTGGTGAAAATTTACATAGTTTTCATTTTAGGTTGGCTGTGTTCTGTGCATTATTGGTTCCATTATGATTATTTGCAATGCACCAAGAGATTTAGATGCAGAAACGATACTTTTAACAAAGAACCTTGAAAACACTCCAGTGATCTTCTATACTTTTTTTGCCTTACTCTTATGTACTTTCTTAATATGCTGCTTGAGTCCTGAATATGGATACAAATATGTCTTAATTTATGTTATAATCTGCTCCTTAATTGGTAGCTTTACTGTAGTAGCTAGTCAGGTATTGTCATTGTCAGTAAGAGAAGAATTGCAAGGTGAATCTTTAGGGTACAAAGTAATTTTAATAAGTTTTGCAGTCCTTGTCATATGTGTGTGTATACAAATGAATTACCTGAATAAGGCTCTTGATATTTTTGGTACGACGGTTGTGACTCCAATTTATTATGTTATGTTCACAACTCTTGTGCTTCTTTTAAATTCCCTTTTATTTGGTGAATGGAAGAATATGACTATATGGAATACTATAGGAACTATTGTTGGTCTGATTATAGCATTCATTGCCATATTTTTACTTCATGCAAAAAAAGACAAAGTTGGAACAGAATTCCTTCTGAAGAATGGCGATTCATTCAGGTATAACTAGAATAGAGTAAAGGAAAATCTATTGAGATTTTAATATAATCTGTGATAGATAAGTATTCATCTAAGAATATAATCCAGTTAACATCACTTATGTAGATACTGTTTCACATTCCATTATGTGAATAGCAAATCTTGATCTTCCTAGTAAAGTTTTTAAGTTTGAATCTTTTTATTCTCGATTATTTATTGCTGTGAAATTCTGTTCCTCCTTCAGAAACTGATGTCTTCTGAAAAAAAGAGAGTTACAAGGCAATATTATTGAATACATATTCAATTATTATTGAAGGTTGTGTTTTGAATTATTCTTGATATCACTTGTCAATTCAGCTATATATTTATGAGAATTACTAAACAAATGTTTGGAGATTATTTGATTTTATCCCTTGTAGTTAATATAATATAGATCCAAAAATATTTTATGTATATATACTATTATTGTTAATTTAGATTGAAAGACTGTCTAATTTGTTTTATATTAGAAAATAAAAGATTTTTTTAAAAATTATTATTAACTTTATTAATCAACCTATTTAATCTGTCATAATGTGAATTTCAGTTAATCGGTTACTAATGAGACTGAAAAGCTTCCTTTTTCAAGTGACATTCTTCCACAAAATTAATCAATACATTACTCTTTTTTTTAATCTATGCATAATTCATACAGTATAACTCAGTTTCTGGTTTTCGTATATGCTCTTTGTTACTTTGAAATTCTTATAAATATAGAAAAATGTATGAATATATATATACATATAGGAGGAGAACATTAAACATCGTTTTACTGATCATCGCCGAACTTTTAAAAAAACCATTTGTTGTCCAAACAGGTGCAAAACCCATTTACAGGACAGCTTTTCATAATATATACATGTAACTGTGAACAAGAACTTAATACAGTGTTTTGATATCAGTAATTATAGAATGTGTAATTGCAAAGATTAATGAATATAAAAACAACAAATGTATAGAAAAACAATAGCATGCAAGAATGAATAATATGTACCTAGTAACAGAGAGGAATATAGTTATTTCACATTTAATTCATAAATTTTGCAGAGTAGAAATAATATGTTTTATCTCTTTTTTAAGCACTTCGATGGCTGTTGAAAATACATCAGTTTTTTCGCATATCGGATTGAACTTTTTGCACATCGAATGAATTGGAGATTTCCATATTATTTTCGTTCTTGGAGAAGGTAAATGAAAACGAAGTGAAACTCTACTGTTCAAACTAGGTATATTCAAGTTTATCTGAGACAATAACGCCGGACAATCGGTCAGGTAGTTTGTGAGTTAATAGATAAATAATTATGCAAGAATGTCAAGTTCTACGGTCTACAGTTATATCTAAACCTTGTTTGGTATAAATTCTATACACAATATATTTCATGAATTGAAATTGTTGTGATTCAGATAAATAGGAGACCAGACCAATTCAGCGAGCAATATTCTAAGCGTATTCTCACATATGAGTTACAGAGAGCAATGAGACTATCGTCGTTTTTAAAGTCCTTGCAGTTTCTGAAAATCAAGCCAAACATTTTCTTCGCTGCCGATGCAATTTTGATAATGTATGATGAGAAAGTTAATTTGAAGTCAAAATAAATACCAATATCTTTTGTTACATTATACCGATTCAACAAAATTTGAGTCATCAAGTAAGTGTATTCCACTGGTTTGATTTTCAAAGTATAGGTAGAGTAATGACATTGTTGTATATTTAGGGATAATTGATATTTCACACAAAATGCTACTTTTGAGTAATTGAGAGTCACTTTTAGATTCAAATGACCTTAAATAATTTCAAATCATCAGCAAACAAAAGAATGCAACTTGTTATACTTTCCCCTATGTCATTCACAATTCAAATAATGAGAAGAGGGGCCAAATTGCTTGCCTGCGGTGCCCGGTGGTAAAAATGAAAATTTGATTTATTTCCACAGTACTCAACATATAACTTTAATTGTTTTTTATATGCTTCACAGACTTTTAAAACGGTCAAGTTTTATTCCACAAGTACTCAAGAAATATCGAAAGGCTTCTATAATGATGGATGCCAATGATTTGCAAACAATCAAATAAGTGATTGCAGTCTTAAGTCCTATTGAAGAAGTATCAGAAGAAACTCCCGGAGATAAATATGTAACAGCAAGCAAAATAATACTTATAATAAATTGTTCGAACTGAAACACAAAATACAACTGCTTTCTTTTTTTCGCCCGAAAGTTCTTACGTTAAATAACGTGACTTTGCAAGGTTATTGTGAGTGATTTGGTGCCGTGGAAAAAGTAAATATTTTAACTTTTTCGACTATTTTAGAACGCCATTTCCAGAAAGTTCATTTTGATAACAACATTCATTGTTCACGTGTAATAATCTCAATAGATCAAAAGGGACTCAACAAAATAGTGTCGAAATTGTGGATCTGACAGTTTGTAGTCCTTACATCAAATGAAACCTCAACTCAAGAAATTAAATTTAGTTAGCAAGCTGATTAGCTTTGTATTGATTTAAGACATATTTTCAATAGACTGCTGATGGTTCTGAAATCAGATTACCTAAGTAATATGCTGGAATGACAAAGAATTTTTTTATCTTCTATATAAATATATTGTTATGAATTCGGGTTTTCTAGGATGATTTCCAATAACTAAATTCAATTAATAAACAAATCAGCATTTATTTACACAACAGTAATTCTGACAATAACCACATTTTCAACATTTCTTTATGATCATCTCCACTCTAGTGTTTTTATTAGAGTTATGTAATCTTCCTGCTCTTTTACTGACAATTTCTGTAACAGTTCTGCAGCTTTACCTCTGACAAACAAAACCAGTTCTACTGCTTTCAGTTTATCTGCCCAACCATTAGCTTGGGCTGCTGCTTCAAACTGCCGTTTGAATATTGGCCAGGAAGAATCTCCATCAAAAGTAGACGGCTTAGAAACTTTCAATCTGGGGACTTGATTTGACATTACTTTTGATTCATTTTTTTCGATTGTTGATATTCGCTTTTCTAAATCTTTCAATACCTGTGATTCAAGTTCTTCTAAATTATGTAATTACTCCTCCAGGTCTTCCTTCACATGTACTATTTCTTCAGTTATTTCACCTCTGAATTTCTCATTATCCTCCTTCCTACGTTTGTCGAGGTCTTCCAGGATTTTCTGTAATCTTTGTAAGTCTTGCTCTCGACGTTTCTGTTCATTTAGTTTTTCTTGCTCTCGACGTTTCTGCTCTTCCAGTTTCTCGCGTTGACGTTGTTCCTCTTGTTCGGCGAGTTTTTGCATTAGTTTTTCCATCATCCATTCCATTTTTCTGGTTATTGGCATCCCACACTTCTGACACCAATTGTTACGAATAATTCGGGTTCACTAGAATGATTTCCAACCAATAACTAAATTCAATCAATAAACAAATCAGTATTTATTTACACAACAGTAATTCTAACAATAACCACACTTTTTAATAACTGTCACTATTTCAAAACACAGGCTTCGCTCTTCTTTTTCACACAGTAATTCACTGTAAACTGTGCCCCGTCTCTTCTATGGTCTCTTTTATATGTCTTGTCATTCCTTCGAGAAACTTCCAGAATGTTCTAGTCTTCGAATTAAGAGGGCGGTTACTTCAACATGCATCGAATATTCAAGAGCACACATAGTCGGCTTCAGCCATTTTCGTAACACTGCCCCCCTCTTAAGTTTGATCGTCCCGATCAAAATCTTTTGATATACCTCCACCGTGATACTTTGCTAGCCTATCTAAATTTACAACTTTAGGTTTCGCCCTAGGAGTGCGTTGGATTCGGTAGACAACATCATTTATCCTCTTTGTGACTTTATAGGCTCCTTCCCAATTCTCGCTCAATTTAGGTGATAACCCTTTCTTTCGCTGGGGATTGTACAACCATACTAAATCTCCTTCTTTAAATCCGGCTGAGTTCGCCCTCAAATCATATCTGGTCTTCATTATGTCAGTACTAGCATCTATCTTATCCTGGACGTGCTCATGGATCTGTCTTAGGTGCAGTCTCAATTCATCTGCATAAGTCTTTACTTCCAATGGTGTATATTCGGGAGTACCGAACAGCAAATCACATGGTAAACGTAATTCTCTACCAAAGAGTATCTTTGCTGCAGTATGACCTGTGGAATCATGAACCGATCCTCGAGAAGCCATCAGCAGTACTGGCAAATGTCTGTCCCAATCCTTTTCGTGATCAGCCACAACCTTCGACAGGTATTGTTCCATGGTGCGATTGAATCTTTCCACCATTCCATCAGGCTGTGGATGTATTGGAGTGGTTCTGGTCTTTCGGATGTTCAATATGTCCATCACTTTCTGAAAAACTTCGCTTTCGAAGTTTCGTCCCTGGTCTGAGTGCAATTCCAGTGGGACTCCGTATCAGGATATGAACTGATCTAGCAGTACACGTGCGACAGTCTCAGTCTCTTGGTTCGGAAGAGCATAGGCTTCAGGCCACTTGCTGAAGTAATCCATGACAACCAGTATGTATTTATTTCCATCGTTAGAAGTTGGAAAAGGCCCGGCAACATCAATAGCGATTCTCTAAGATGGAAGCCCTACATTGTATTTCTCCATTTTTCCATGAGTTCTCTTTGAGGGTCCCTCAGTGGCTGCACATGTTGGACATTTTCTGCACCAAGCTTCTATGTCATCACGGCAGTAGACCCAATAAAATCTTTTCCTTATCCTTTCAATTATCTTATTCACGCCAAAATGGGCCCCTGAGCTTCCACCGTGAATTTCCTGTAGAAGTTCTTGCACTTTGCTGGTTGGTTCCACTAAGAGGGTTTTGATTTCTCTACCAACCGGACTTTCCTATTTCCTCTTGAGTAACCCATTTTCAAATATTAAGGAATCCCATTACGCCCACAGTGCCTTCGTTTTAGCGTCCATTGTTGAAATATCTTTCCAGGTGGCTCTACGGTTGAGTCTTTTTCATTCTCTGAGATGCTTTATTTCAGGATCTTGTTCTTGTGCCTCTATTAGTTCTTCTGTCACCGATCCCTGTTTCAAATCGATGGTAGTTCTCCTTAAATCGATTATTCCTTCTATCATTTCAATTTTCTTGCAGTGGCGACATTCTTCTTTGAATGGTCGTCTGGATAAAGCATCAGCATTATTATGGATTTTTCCTCGACGATGTTCTACTTTGCAGTCATATTGTTGCAGTCTTTCCACCCATCTTGCGATTCGGCCTTCTGGAATCTTCATCTGCAATAACCATTTGAGTGCTGCATGGTCAGTCCGAACCAAAAATCTCCTTCCACAAAGGTACTTGCGAAATTGCTCTATGGATTTTATCAGAGCTAACAATTCCTTTCGAGTAACGCAATAGTTTCTTTCTGATTTGTTGAAAGTTTTTGCTGTAGTATTTGATGACTCTTTCTTCGCCCCCTTGTACTTGTGACAAAACAGACCCAATATCCATATTGCTAGCATCAGTATCTAGAATAAATAGTCCCCAAGTCTGTGGATACGACAAAATAGGGCTTGAGCAAAGTGCAGCTTTAAGTTGTCGAAATGCTACCTCAGACTCTCTTGTCCAGTTGAAGGTGGCTTTATTTTCCATCAGTTCATGTAATGGTTTAGTTATATCAGCAAACTTATCTACAAATCTCCGATAATAGGTACATAGACCTAGAAAACTTCTAACCTCATGTTTGTTTTTCGGTCTTGGCCATTCTCTTACTGCATCGACCTTATCCTCTGATGTATGTATTCCGCTAGATGATATTGATGTCCTAGAAAATGTACCTGATTTTGAAATAGGCAACACTACACATGTATACTGTTTCATAAAAAGCCTTTTATGTGTTAGAATTATAAAAATAGGCTTTGTAGTATCTGTACAAATTAATTTTGAGAAACGCGTGGCCTGGCAGGTAGTATTCAATAAAAATGTAACGTATTGATAATAATAACATAAAATTATTTGTGACGAACCATTATCTCCTTATTTTGATACCAACATTTCGAACCTTTATGAGTTAAGTTGTTTAAATTGAGAATTTTTTTTTCTGGACTAGGATATAATTATCCTAGATAAATTAGAAATTGTAAATTATTTGCATGTAAATTTTTACTGCGATAAAATAGACAAATAACCATTAGCGATATCGATAAAAATACACAATTACCCAAGCGATATAGCTTAGACCAGAAGTTCCCAAACTGTGAGCTGCGGCACCCTGGTGCCCTGTGGTCACAGGGGCGTCGCGAATCATAGGGCCTAGATCAACAAAAAACTTGGTCCTGTGTAAAATTAACTTGGCTTCTGTATAGTAAGGTATGGTCGGACTATACACGTCGAGGTCCCTTTCACGATAGATCTGGAATATTCTAGAAAATCTTTCGGAAAGCATATAAGCAAAAGCAAAATTTCCTTAACCTCTCTCTGCAATTAAAGGACACTCACCTTTTAAAATCAACGGACAAAATGTCAGCTTTCATGAAATAACTTAAATTATGAAGAAAAAAATCAAAGGAAAATAAAATCAAAGATTATTTTTCAATATTGCAATTCATTTTTCTCAAGATATGAAAACCATATTTTAAGGACATTCATCAGAACTCATTATCTGGTTTGAGAAATACTTTCGATAGATTTGCACGGATGCAAGATCAATTCAACACTAGTGCTCCATCGGAATTTACTGAAGAAGAGACTCTAATCGAGTTATCTTGCGACAATAGTTTGAAAGCCAAATTTGGCTACATGAGATTGAAAGAATGTTGGATTTTAGTGAAAGAAGAATACTCCTTTCTAAGGTTTTTATGAATGAAATTCAAAGTAGTAAGTAGGTACTATGTTCAGATGTCACCAACTGATGAATGTTTTTGAAGAAATTTTTTTAATTTTGATTTACCACTTGAGAGATTATCTACACAAATGTTATTTCAATAAGCATGCTCGATTTTTAAACGCAAATGAAACAAATATTGTCATCCACAAAATTTCATTAGAGGGAATATTAGGTATATGGCATTAACTATGAATTATAACATCTCTCAAATGCTATCGAAATCACTTAAGGCTCATTTAGATATGCCAATGTACTCGGCCGAGTAAAATGCGCACGCATCACTAGCAGAAGATTTCGTATTTACACATGCTAGTATACTGACATGCTTTTTTCCATGCCAGATCAGTATCGGGTATTCTTGATTCTTTGATTTAGCGTCCTAGATCGATCTCAGATTCCATAAAAGGTACTAATTTGAACACCAATGAGTAATTCGAGTAATCAGGTTATAAAGTCGTGTATAGACAACTTAACAACGATTTTAATTGATGAGTTTAGAAGACATATTCCAGGATATATCGCGTGAATAGAAGTCAAACATATAGGTACATGTTGTATAGTTAAGCTGCGGTTGTGAACTTTGGCAGAATCCCTTAGTTTGCAATATGCTGCTTCTCGCTTGTGTATATCTTTATATTCTTTGTTTTTATATCCCACAAACATTCCTCGTTTATGTACAGTTCAAAGTATTGAATTGTAATAAAATTAATATTATTTTTTCATTCTTCTTGTGTTGTCAACTTATTTTTATTTTACCACAGTAATAGCAAAACACACGAAACGTAAACAAGAAACGTGCTAGTAGTTGTTTACATTTACCAGTACACTGGTGCTTTCGAACCCCCACTCTTTACTAGCACGAACGAGTTGAGATGTGTCCGAGTACACTCGCAAGCCAGAGCACTAACACCATTTTTTATGTCATAATCATTTATTTAAGTACCATAATTACATTATATAACCTTATGTCTGATTGAATTTAGTTTGAAAAATATTAATACTAGTTACAAGAAGTGTCGTGGCCGACTTTACAGTCATGAACTTAAAGAATATTACATATGAGTTGTGACTCGAAATCGCTGTCCTATTGACAGAAATAAAAATCTTAATCGTAATCCTGGTCTTCTCGGAGTATCATCCTGGGTCTTTTGTGTTTCCACGGTCTGTCTTCATCATATTCTCCAAGTCTGGTGACGAGGGGGTTAAGAGTGGTTGGCAAGTCAGCATACATTTTGAATTCTGTCGCTCTGATGAACTCGATTACAGTCGGCATTTTCAAGTCTCGATGAATCTGGGAGTTTCGGACGTGCCACGGAGCGTCCACGGCCATCCTCAGGGATTTGTTCTGCCCGATCTGAAGCTTGTTGATATGGCAATGAGCTTCGTATCCCCAAACTGAGGATGCGTAGGTTTTTGCCGGTCGGATGATGGTTTTATATAGCCGGATCTAAGTGGCTATACTGAACTTGCTCCGTCTATTTATAAGAGGGTAAAGGTTTGCCTGTATCGCCTTTCCTCTGTTCGTGCAGTGATCCACATGAGGCTTCCATATTAGCCTTCGATCGAGGATAACTCCCAGGTACTTCGTCTTGGTAACCCAAGGAATCGGTTGGCCATCATCGGGATCTCGTCTTCTGGTTGCTGGCGTCGCTTGAAAAGGAACATGGCAATACTCTTCTCCGGATTGGCAGTGATACACCAGTCCGTAAACCACTCGTTCAAGTTGTCTGCGGCCTCCTGCAGTCTCTACGTCACCAAATAGGGCTGCCATGCTCTTGCCATGATTGCTGTGTCGTCAGCGTAGAGAGCTAGGATAGTCCCCTGCGTCCTGGGAACATCTCGAGCGAAAAAGTTTAACAACATCGGGGAGAGAACAGATCCTTGCGGAACTCCTGCTTCCATCGGTCGCTCCGAGGAACGTACGCATCCAAATCGCACGACAAATCGCCTATTCTTGAAAAACGAGGCCACAAGTCAAACCATTCCGAGTGGAATATTAGCCTCTAGCATCTTGAATAATAGCCCTTCGTGCCAAACTCTGTCAAACGTCTTGGCGACGTCGGACAGAGTCACGCCTGTCAACATATTCAAGTTGAAGCCTTCACTGGCGAATTCCACCACGCGGAGTACTTGATGCACCGATGAAAACCGGGACTTAAAGCCGAATTGTTCGACAGAATGAGTTCTAGTTCCCTGGTGAGATCTTTCAGCCTCAGCAGGATGATTCCCTCCGCTGTCTTGCCGATGGATGGGAGAAGAATGATCGGTACTAACACCAGTGACTGTTAACGCTTATTATTTTCATGCTAGTGGCTTACTAATAGAGTACTCGGCCGAGTACACTGGCCTGTCTTAATTAGCCTTTATAGTCATGCATATAATAAGTAGTTTAGACAACAAAAAGTTGCTTATCATCGATCCGTTGACTATTTTGGCAATGCCGGTTTCGTTTTGAAAGAAGTACGGACTGATTATTCTGTCAGTCCTAAACCCGTATCAAACATTAACTTTCTCGAGATGCATTTGGTGTTGGTGTATGTTGTGTGGATTGGTATCACCCAAAGTCCGACAATTTTGATTGTTCTCGCATCAACTAATCCAAAAATTGACCTCGTAGCTAAAAATGTTTTTGTTGGCGAAATTTGGATCAACTTCCAACTGCTCCTTAGCCCAATTAGCAAACACACGGTATTGCTTTTGATGGATAACCGATTCTATGTTAATTGGATTTTATACGGGGCCTACCCAAGCGATGCAAAATCCGCCAAGTTGAAGACGCAGAAAGGCAAACTTCTTGTAAACGACGAGAAATGTACTGCCTCGGGTTTTTCTGTAAACTCTCACGCACAGCAGCAAACCTTGCATTTCGATGACATACGGCTGTTGGCTGATCATTTAACGACTGTTTGACTGAAGTATTACCACCAAACGTCTACTGGACAGGACCGTTGTGGGGAAGATAAAAATCGGTCAAGAGAAGTGATTTTGAAAATAAAATTTGATGATTTGCACATGTTATTCAACTCTCTAACTTTCCATGGCGCCTTGTATATATTTATATGTATATATATATATATATATATATATATACATATATATATATATATATATATATATATATATATATATATATATATATATATATATATATATATATATATATATATATATATATATATATATATATATATATATATATATAAATAATAATAACAGCCTGTTTAATATACAAACATATTTTATTTTATTTCAATTTATAGTGCTTGAAAGAGAGTCTCTGTAGGGAATCTTTTCCTTGTAAGGTCCCTGTTGTAAGTAGTGTGGAATAATGGTAAAATATCTTCCAGTTTTTCCAATCTCGTGTGGAATTTTTATTCAGTTTGTGAAGTCGATTTTTGATTGGTTCTATGTTTGTTCTTGCTTATAGTAGCTCATTGGAGGGGTTGTTTAGTTTGTTTAGTGGATGCCTTATTCTAGTGATTGTTCGCAGAGCTGATCTTTCTGCTACTTAAATGTTTTTAAGCGTTGGTGTTTGGCAGTTTGCGTTGATTGTATGTGTATACTCTATCAAAGGTCTAAATATTGTTTTATATGTTTTAACTGCATTTTTGAGACTTATCCGTCTGTTCCCGTATGTTTGTCTAAAATGTTTTGCTCTTGTAATTGTTTTTTTCTTTATTGACTGTGTGTGAAGCTTGAAATTTATTTTATTGTCAAACAAAATATAAAGGTATATATACTCTGTGTGTGTATGTATGACTGTATGTTGGCAAAAAGAAAAATATCATCAAATAATCTCTGAAGATTAAAGTTATGGAATTTCAATTTTTAAATACACCCGACAATTTTTCGTGCAGTTTTGTTATTGTTTATGGCTAATCTATTAAATATCTATTGGGGAAAACTTAATAGATATGAAATCATTTCCCATGTCGCGCAGTGTAGCTATGATAGGTGTCGTACGCGAATCACATTTTCCTGTTACTAAATCGCCTTGTCACAATGCCAAAAATCAAACACAAACACGCAGTCGGAAAACAACAGCATCACCACTATCTCGCGACAGTGATCCGTTCGCAAATACACGAAAACCACTTTTCAAAGTGAAACAGAACAATTATTACGCGGATTACGCCACTCAAAATGAAAATACCACTGTAACATCAATTTTCAATTCGTATGTATTATGTAAAAACAGAAAAATCGGATTAAATGGAACCCAGGCGAAGCGTGAGTAGCAATTTTATAATTCGTAGTGAATTTCCTGAATAGTATAGATGTAAAATATTAATAGAAATAATAATTATACTAACCCATTCGTCTGTAATCAATCTAAAAATGCGTTTCAGAGTTCCATTAAGGAGCAATTCACGGAAAAAGAGCTACAAGGTGAGTCGTGTTATTTACTTTTCCATATATCTACCTATATAGCCTAAAAATAATCTAGTTAGGCTAGGAATTATTATGAGTAAGTAGCAATTGGTAGCATATTTTATAAAATGTAAATATGTGCGAATTAAAAATAGTGTCGGAGATGTTAAATCTATATCCAACATTGAGTCAAATGAATTATTATCACCTTGGATATGTGCCAGCTGCTGTATTAATTTTTTCCGAATAGTAATGAATATTATTCTTCAAAAGCGTAGCAAAAATACTGGGCGAGTTAATTAACACATCTATTCCAATTGAGACAAATGGCTAATGGCATGGTTTATTGAATCCACTACAAATTACGGAATACATCTACATAACCACTATAATACATCAACATATGATCAAAATAATATATACGTAGAAAGAAAGCTATTCCAAAATGTTGCTTCCATCAGTTTGAAATTTCTTTGTCAGATTGTAAACATGAATAACGTTGGAAGAAGCAATCTATTGCACTTATCATATTAATAAGAAATTTGTTTTTGTGAATACTGTTTCATATTTAGAATAATAATTTATATTTCACTTAAAATTTTATAATTAAAATAACTTATTTATATTTCAAAAATATCCAAATTAATGAGGTATACACTTTTAAGTAGAGTGAAAAAATTAACAAATATAAAATGCAAAAGTAAAAGAAATTCAGGAGTAAATAATTAGGTACCTACATACTTCTGAAAAAAGAACATAACCAGCATTCCTTGAATGTTATAATTTACATATTCTAAGAATCTTCAATCGGTCCTTTTCCAAATGGTTATATGATTAAAAATTGAAATTTATATTGCATTTTTTTTATAAGAATTAATGAAAAAAAAATTCTCAATTATCTTGTCGTATATGTCGCTGGTAAAGGAATGATTTTGACTTTTCAGGAACTCTCAGTCATTTTCCGATTTCCTAGCAAAAATAAATATTTTAAAGAAACGGGGCTTTTAATTCAAACAACGGTTGACGTTTTGTATCAAATTTACTAACTTCATCGAAATATTTCTGAGGAAAAAATTTTTTAGGTAACCTTTCAGTATTTCTTCAAAAATAGTGAACATTCAAACAATGGATCATGTGTTATTTATATCTTTTCTATGATAAAATATAATTAATGAATTGGAAACAATTATCCGTTTATTTCATTCAGGAAATAATTAAATATATGATAGTTATTATTTGATAATAAAGGTGTATAGAACTTATAATTTGGGTTGAGTTATTGGGTGAGTAGAAAATGGAAAGTCAGTGTCATGGAATAATTGAATCATTACTAAATACCAATTAAACTTTATTTTCAAATATGTCATCGTTTAATGCGAATTCATTTATTCAATGCATTTCATTCTGCAAATCGTAGAATTCAGGCCATGTCTTCATACTCATTTGTCGTTATATGTTCGAAATGATCTAATCTAATCTGTATACACTATTTGAAATGTTTCAGATTTACGAACAGCTTTTGCACTTTGCGATAGAAACCAGGATGGCAAGGTAACTAAAGAAGAATTCAAAATTATGTTGAACAATTTAGGAATAGAAATCCTGGACGAGGTCTTACAAGAGCTTATCAGTAAAGCCAGTCACAATGGTACTTACATTTGTGTGTGATAAAATTTAAATGAATTTGTAGCATTGGATATTATTTCGAAACAAAAATCTAATATGTTTAAAATATAATATTTTCAGTTGTATAAAAGCACGTATGTTATAGTTTTTGAGTCTTGCGTAACTAGTAAGTAACTTGAATAATTATTATCTACATATAAACACACAAATGAAGGATTATTTTTCGTTTAATTCATTGTTTTGGATTAATTCGGCCGATGAATGATGTAAATTACTAAAACTATTAAAACAATGGTTTAAGAAATCAATTCACACATTTGTTAAATAAAATACGCATGACGCACGTTTCGGTGAAACTTCTTCTTCAGATGCTAAATGAACTAAATATATTTTTCCGTTATATCGAATACAAGAAATAAATAGATGTCAAATTGTGTGGAAAGGGTAAATAGAAGGATTACAAATAATAAGTAAAATTCGAAAACCCCATTCGAAATTGCTAGTCAGGTAGTTCAATCAATATGGCTATACCATAGGAGACCTGAATGTTAATTCCCTTACTCAAATCATAAAATTCTCTCGTCACATCAATTTGGGTTTCAACCCAAAATGTTGAGCAATATCTATTTATCCCTCAATAACAAGCACTACACAGCTACGGTTTTCTGCGATTATGCTAAAGCATTTGACTGCGTTAGTCACCAAGTTTTATTACGGAAACTGGAGTTTTATGGCGTCCGAGGTATTCCACTACACTGGTTCGAGTCTGATCTTGGAAGTAGAAAACAATTTGTAAGGACGAAAAACTCCAATTCTGCTTGTGAATCTATCACTAGCGGTGTCCCCCAAGGTTCTGTTTTAGGTCCTGTCCTCTTCTTGTTGTTTATAAATGATATTACGTATCTGAAGATTAGTGGAGAAATTGCGCTTTTTGCGGATGATACTAGTATTACTTGGAGCAATCCTAATTCTGCAACGCTGCACTCTGAAATTAAAAGTGATCTTGGATTGATCAAGTCCTGGTCTGGTGCAAATTTACTTTGCAACGTAGATAAAACCGTCGCCTTGTTTTATAGAGATAACTCCCAGGATCTATTCCTGCAAAACCATGCCATTAAAATAGTCGATTCTGTCAGATTTTTAGGCCTTTTTATCGACAAAAATCTCAAATTTTCACATCATGTGCTAAACAATTGTCATCGGCCTGTTTCGCCATTAAATCCATCTCAAGGGAATTAGATACGGCATCAACAAGAATTGCCTATTTTGAATTGTTCGAATATCATCTTCGTTATGGTCTTCCCTTTTGGGGTTCATGTAATTCTTCACAACTTGACACCATTCTCAAATTGCAGAAGAGAACAATTCGTTACATGTTTGTACTGAAAAATAGGGCTCATTGCAAACCTTATTTCAGGAAAAATAGAATTTTGACGCTTCCTTCTTTATATTTACTTGAATCTGTGTGCTTGATTCATAAGTATTTTCATGCCGTACCCTTGGTGTGACAGCACGGGTATTCCACCAGACCTTCGGGACATCATGTTTGCCTCCCTATTCCTTCCTCTGAATTAACAAAAAAGTCCATCATTTACAATGCTAAAAAAATTTACAATCATCTTCCAGAGGAATTAATAGCTATTAATATAACGAGATTATTATACGACTTATAATACTCGGCTGTCGCCTCGTCACCTAGCAATGTCCGAGACTGTTTTAAATCGCTAATAATCGAGTTTCATTCAAAGCTTTATCGTATCATTGACAACGGCGATGCGAAAATAAAAGCAACAAGATTTTATGTCATTTCATTCCACATTTCAAAAAGTCATTAAAACCATGTAAGATTTTTATATTCCTGACGATATATTAGCTGCAGCCAACACTATAAGGTTGGACTTGCTTCCGGATAATTCTAAAATCCATTATAAAAAATAATATCGGCAGTTTAGTGAGTGGCGAAACAAAGAACATATTCAAGGTGCAGAAGAAACGGCGTTGCTGGTGTATTTCGCAAAAATCTCTGAGAAATATTCTGCTTCATCCTTATGGCCGAAATATTCCATGTTAGAACTTAAGGAATGTGTGGAAATCGATAAATACGGCGCTTTAATACGTTTCATCAAGAAGAAAAATGTTGGATGTACAGCAAAAAAGTCAAAAGTACTTACAAGAGAACAAGTCAACGAATTTTTGTTTTTTGTCCCAGATGAGGAGTTTTTAATGATGAAAGTTGCTTTTTTAATTGGAATTGGAGGAGCCTAACGAACCAATGAATTAGCGAAGATGACCACTACACGGAAGATGACGTTTTAGAGGACAATCAGACGCTAACGGCAAAGGTGTATCCATCAAGATTGAAAACTGTCAAAATATTGTTTTGTCCACGACTGTACTATAAATCATTCATTATACGTGTGCTTCCTGAAGTATAATTGTACCTATTATTCACTACTATTGAATAATGATTTATTATACACTGCATGACGTCACACTCAAAACGTATGTCCAAACTTGAGACTATCATTCACATCGTTAGGATAGTATTGTTTTTAGATTTTTAGGTTTTATGTAACTAAGATAACTTTTAGGCAAATTATTAAACTAATATTTAATATAATGCCCAACTTATTGAATATTTACTCTAATAAATTATCTATTTGATTTTTATCAGACTGAAAGAAAGGAATGGACTCGATGTCAAGTGAAATAGTTGACGTTTACGTGAGTATGCAGTTTTCAGTGAACACAGAAAATGTTATGTCAACGCTTTTGATAACTATTTTTATTGTTGAAAATGCAGATTATTACTAATTTTTCCGAGGAAGTCGTGGACAAAGTATAGTATTCCACTCGCACAAAATTACAATTTTTCACTCGGGTGAATTGCGACACTCGCTTGCAGCTCGTGTCGCAAACTTCACCCTCGTGAAAAATAGCAATCATTTTGTGCTCGTTGAATAATATACTATTATATGTTCATCAAAACTAGTTCTAATATTATTTGGTATCTAACGTATTATGCTTTCGTAACTAACGTATTATATTATGGTAACTAATCTATTATGAGTAACTAAGGTTTTATGTAGGTTTTGATGCGTTTATGATGTTAATAATTATTAATAAAGATTCAGTATAAAAATGTCTTAATCTTCAATGATACGATAAAATCTATAACTTCCTTGACCAATTTTCGGAAACGAACAAAATCTCATTTTCTTGATAGACCTTATTACTCTATAGAGACTACTTTTCTGAGCATTGATTGATAGATATGACCAAATTGAATAGCACAGGCATCAGCTTCGATTGAGGAAGATTTATTGTGAAGTTTGTATATATTTTTTTATGGAAATGTGGTGTGATTTTTATTTATATTATTTTTAGGTATTACATTGTTTAGTGTATATTGTTTTGATTGATTTGTGTTTATTTTTAAGTTTCACATTATTTAGTTACTATTTATTTTTTTTTCGCTTTGTCAATAAAATGTATTATTTTAAGACAATAAAGCATATTTGATTTGACTTTCAGCATTTAATATTTTAAAGTCAAAATTTAATACTCATGTGATTTTCTTGAATTAAATGGTTTGCATAATGTGAATCCGACTTTTGAATAACAAAGCGACGTTTCTGTTCTGAAATTCTGGTCTGAAAGTTCTACTTGTAAAATTTATCACAATCACCACAATTAATTTTATAAGCTCCTGATTTATTATTTTTGTGATCTTTTGATTTATTATTTTTCATATGATTTCCTAATGTATTTCCGGTACGATAAACAACGTTGGTGTTGTGCCTAGATAAAAGTGATTTGAGTTTTTCACTTGAATTTCTAATGTAAGTGAGGCAGTTATATTTGATATTATCTCTGGTAAAGGGGTATACCTGGCTTATCGCATTTTTGTAAAACTTTTTATCTATCATATTGTCTATTATTTTGGGGTTTTAATTGTTATTTACGGCAATTTGTTTAATTATAATTTTCTCGGTGTAACTATCAGAAGCTTTCAGACCAGAACTTCAGAACACAATAACGTAGCTTTGTGAATCAAAAGTTTTATTCTCATTATGCAAACCATTTAATTCAAGAAAATCACGTAAGTATTAAATTTTGACTTTGAAATATTAGATGCTGAAAGTAAGGGAATTAAACTCAATTTTCTAGAATCATTACAGATAAATAAATACAAACATTCAGGTCTCCTATGGAATAGCCAAATTGATCACACTGCAAGCCCCCTTCTGAATCATTTCAAAATCACCGAACTACCTAACAGTTTAGAATGGGTTTTTCCTATTTTACTAATTATTTGTAATCCTTCAATGTACCGTTTCCACACAATTTGTCATCTATTTATTTCTTGTATTCGATATAACGGAGAAATATATTTATACATTACATAAAGTGAACAAGGAAAATTCTTTAATAATTTAAAAAATTATCAAACAACTTTCCAAGGGAGCTGGTTATATGTATTCAGCAACGCAAAATCTGCATTCACAATCGAACGGTGAATTATAGAAATTGTCAAGTCACCCCGACTCAAAATCTGCATACAGCAGTTTCGATCTTATTAGATCTCATCAGTGCAGCTTATTTGACTCGGAGTGAATTAACAAATTTCTAATTGTTCCCCAATACAAATCGTGGTCAGTAACACTGGCTGGATAACAATCCAGAGCGCCATCCTACCAAAGATATTGGGAAACAACAATTCACCGCTTAGACTGAAAATGCAGAAATTCGCCGCTTAAACACGTACCTCCTGATATGAAGATATCTACTCGACAACAGTGGTGTATATATGATTCCAAGGCACACTAACATAGTGATTTAAAACTTTTGGATATACCCACGAGAGCGCGCTCCGAATATTCTAGTCGCTTAATACGCAAAATACAACAATCAAATCATGAAAAACATACTAGTCGACCATGGTCAATTTCATACATTACATAAAGTGAACAAGGAAAATTTTCAATAATTTAAAAAATTATCAAACAACTTTCTAAGGAAGCTGGTAATACGTATTCAGCAACGCAAAAACTGCATTCAGAATCGGTCACAAGGGGTGACTTGACAATTTCTATAATTCACCGTTCGATTGTGAATGCAGATTTTGCGTTGCTGAATACGTATAACCAGCTTCCTTGGAAAGTTGTTTGATAATTTTTTAAATTATTAAAGAATTTTCCTTGTTCACTTTATGTAATGTATGAAATTGACCATGGTCGACTAGTATGTTTTTCATGATTTGATTGAAATATATTTAGTTTGCATTTAGCATCTGAAGACGTTGAAGTTTCACAGAAACGTGCGTCATGCGTATTTTATTCCATAAATGTTGTAAATTGTTTTAATAAACCATTTTTTTAATATATTTCATTATTTCTGTTCATATAGAACATATTATCTATTAACGTAATAATACATAATTTCTGGAGATATGCTAATAGGACATAACATAATAACATTTGGCGTTCCCACATTGATCTTAGCCTCAGACACATCGAATGATTTGATTCAGACATAAATAATAGTTTCCGACTCTTCAATTATGTGAAGCAACTCTATTCATCTCCGATCAGTTTTGAATAATATTGTCATCACGTTCTTCACTAAAAACTAATTGTAGGTAATTGTATTAAATGAATACTGAAATTATGGATATTCGCATTGATATACATATCTTAAACTCTATCAAGGTTGTCTATGAATTATGGACTCATTCCCTATTCTTGAAACGTTTAATATTAAAATTTAAATCGATGAACAATCTTTGCAGGAGTTAAATATAGGGGGCCATTACTTGTTGCAAATCATTTTCAACGACTAATGAATTAAAAACACTCAATTTTTTTCACGAGATTTACACAAAATATACTACCTTGTGATGCACTTTTCGCATCTATCAGGGCTTAGAGTAGTCTTCAAAGATGACAGGTAAAGACGAAACGTTCCTCATAATGATAAACATTTCTTGCAAATCTCTTATAAACAAGAATTTTCATTCCGTTTCTAATCTTTTCAGGTACGGAAATAATCGATGAAAACGATTTTCTGAACTGGGTAAAACAAATTGAAAATTCACGTCCAATTTTGAAAGCAGATAGTTGTGAAGATTTGATGGCAGCTTTTAAAGTATTTGATCTCAATAAAGATGGTTACATAACAAAGGACGAATTGAAAACGGCAATGGAAACCATCGGTGAAGTGGCGTCTGACGATCAAATAGATGAATTCATAATTAGAGCTGACACAGACAAAGACGGCAAAATTAATTATGAAGGTAGGTAACTTAAATGCTCACTTGTACGTTAGATCGAAAATATTGATCGATTCAACTTTTTTTTTCTGTCAAGCGGTTAGCATTTCATATGCTTATATACAGGGTGCCAAAGACAGTTTTTTGTAGCAGGACTTAACCATCTTGTGAAAGACATTTTTTTATGATGAAAATCATATATGCTTAGGAGCTTCATTTCAGATATACAGGGTGCCAAAGTTTTCTATTTTTCTGTTTTTTCTAAGTTTCTTTCTATAATTTTCAAACTAACTCAATGAAATTCAGCACACCTATTTCACTTCTATAGCTCAATATTTGGGGCTATTAAGCATTTTTGAATACCTACAGGGTGATGCACTTTTGGGGGTCGTACTAAATTCAACCCTCTCGAACTTTTTGCGTGCCGCCTCTTCTTCCAATGAAACATCAATTTAAATTCTCTCTTTATTTTGGATAATACTTTTTGCTCTCTTGTATGTTTTTCGAAAACTGCATGTATGTCGAGATAAATACCAAAAATCTGAAGAAGGTGCGATTTTTTTTCGGTTCATTCAATATGGCGGCGGGAAAAGAGCGAGAAAAATTGTGCATTTTTCATTTCAAATACCAACTTACCAACCATCCTAGACACATTATCAAAAATTCAGAACTACCGGACCGTTTGTAAGGTAATCCTCCTCTATTCACTGGACTAAATTGGGTACGACCCCAAAAGTGTATCAACCTGTAGGTATTCAAGAATGCTTGATAGCACCCAATATTGAGTTATTGAAGTGTAATATGCTCATAGTTTCATCACAGCTCAATTCTTTTTGGCATTTATCTCGACATACATGCAATTTTCGAAAAACATACAAAAGGACAGAAAGTATCCAAAATGAAGAGAGAATTTAAATTGATGTTTCATTGGAAGCAGAGGCGGCACGCATAAAAGTTGGAGAGGGTTGAATTGGGTACAACCCCCAAAAGTGTATCACCCTGTAGGTATTCAAAAATGCTTAATAGCCCCAAATATTGAGTTATTGAAGTGAAATAGATGTGCCAAATTTCATTCAATTATTTCGAAAATTATAGGAGGAAAATTAGAAAAAAATATAAAAATATAAAACTTTGGCACCCTGTATATCAGAAACGAAGCTCGTAAGCATTTATGTTTAGATGTTAAAGTCCTGCTACAAAAAACTGACTCACCCTGTATAGGTAACACTTTGTACTAAAATATTGAATTTATAGATCCTACTCACCAGTCAAATATTAGCCTTTGAAATATTCGTTATGAATTAGAAAATTTCAACCAATGTAATTTTTTTTATAGATTGGACTGGGTGTATAACTTCATTTATAGGATTAGGCAATTGGCAAAATAAAACCTAGCACGCTACCTATAGATTGATAATCTCTCTCTCCATGGCTCTACAGTCCTACTGGACCCAGGCCTCCCCTATCTTCCTCCTCCAATCTTCTCTGCTCATGGCTACTCTCTCCCAGTTTCTCACTCGTAGGAGTTCGGCTGCATCTTTCGTGACGTTCTCTGCCCAACGAGGTCTGCCCCTGGCCCTCGATCCTTCGAAGTTTGTCTTGTATATCCTTTTTGGCGTCCTTTCATTTGGCATTCTAATCATGTGTCTAGCCCACTTCAGTCTTAATAATTTGATGAAAGTTACCACGTCTGGGGATTTATAAAGTTCTTTCAGTTCGTGGTTGTATCTTATTCTCCAACCTTCTTCTTCTTGTATTGGACCGAAGATTTTTCGGAGTATCGTTCTCTCAAATCTTAGGAGCCTTTCTTCGTTTCTCATTGTCAGTGTCCAAGTTTGGCTTCCATATATCACCACTGGTCTAATCATTGTTTGGTAGATCTTTATCTTTGTGTTACGATTAATTATAGTTGACTTAAACGTATTTTGGAGTGAATAGTATGCTCTGTTTCCGGCCATTATTCGTCGTTGTACTTCTTGTGTTATATCGTTGTTCTCATTTATTTGGGATCCCAGGTAATTAAAATGTTGTACTACTTCAAAGTTTCGATTTTCAATGGTTAGGTTTTGCCTCATTCTTCTGGTTGGTTTTATGGCTAAGCATTTTGTTTTTTCTTCGTTTACTTCTAAGCCAATTTCTTGTGCCTTGGTCTCCAGTTTGTTGTACGCGTCTTTTAGGTCTAATACAGATCTTGCCATGAGATTCAGGTCGCCTGCGTATCCCACAATTTGTTGGGACTCATTTGCTAAGGTACCATTCGTTTGTACTTTTGTTTCCTTTATAGCTTTTTCTAACAATATGTTGAATAGTATGGGTGCTAGACTATCTCCTTGCCGCAGTCCTTTGTTCGTATTGAAGCTCTCTGATAGTTTGCCTTGTATTCTTACTTGGGAATTTGTGTTGTTCATAGTTATTCTGGTTAGATTAATGTATTTTTGTGGCACTCCATATTCTTCCATTATGACGTATAGCGTCTCTCTGTCTACACTGTCATAAGCCTGTTTAAAATCCACAAAAAGTTGGTAGATCGGTATGTTATATTCCCAGCCCTTTTCAGTTGTTTGCCTCACTATGAACAGTTGGTATATTGTTGACCTACCCTTCCAGAATCTTGCCTGGTACTTCCCTATTATCTCCTCAGCGTAGTCCAGTATGCGTTTCCGAAGTATGTTTGTGAAGATCTTATAGGCCACACACAATAGGGATATCGGTCTATAGTTCTGGCAGTTGAGTCGATCTCCCTTTTTATAAATTGGGCTAATTATGGCTGTGTTCCATTCTCGGGGGATTTCTTCTGTATTCCATATGAATTCTATTAGGCGGTGTAATTGTTCTGCTATTTTTTCCCCTCCATACTTATTCAATTCGGCCGCTAAGTTATCCATTCCTGGCGCTTTATTGTTTTTCATGTCGTTAGTACTATCCTTGACGTCCTGTAAGGTTGGAGCTTCCACTAGAGGTTGTGCCGTGTGATACGGAGTGTGCACTTGTTGCCTTTCTGTTGCTGTGTTCTGATTCAGTATGTCCGAGAAGTGCTCTTTCCATCTCCTTAATACTTTTTCCTCCTCCGTTAACCATTTCCCTTGTTTGTCCTTGCATAGCGAGATCCTAGGGTGGAAATCATTCTTAGGTGCTTTAAGTATTTTGTAAAATTTTTTGCTTTCTCGAGCTTGGTTGGACTGTTCTAGTTCTCTCAGCTGCGTATTTAGTGCTTCTCTTTTCTTTTTCCTGCATATTTTCTTCGCTTCTTTTCTTAGGGATTGGTATTTTTCGGTTTTTGTTCTTGTAGTTCTCTGTAGTAGGGCCTTCTTCGCCTCATTTCGTTTCGTAGTTGCTTTTTCACATTCATCGTCCCACCATATATCTCTACTGCTTTTATTTGTTGTTCCTAGCACTTCTTCTGCGGTGTTAACTAAGCTATTTCTAATTTTGTACCATATTTGTTCTACTCCTCCTTGCTCGTTTTCCTCATCGTCCTCTTCTCCTATTTTTTCTACTAATTTCTGTTCGAATGCTACTTGTATTTCCTCTATCTTAAGATTATTGAATTTGGGTACTTTGTTTCCAGGGATTGCTCTAGCTTTGTTTATTCTTTCCCTTAGTTTTATCCTTACCATAAAGTGATCCGATTCGGATGTTGCCCCTCTCATTGTCCTTATGTCGGTTATACAGGAGTAGTGTCTAGCGGTTATTAGCACATGGTCTATTTGATCAACTGTGTTCCCGTCTGGTGACGTCCACGTGCCTTTATGTATTCGTTTATGGGGGAAGGTTGTGCTTCGTATTACTAGGTTTTGGACTGCTGCGAATTCTATTGCCCTTTCTCCGTTATCATTAGATGTTTCATGTAGGCTGTGTTTCCCAATTATTGGGGCATACGCTTGTTCCTGCCCTATCTTCGCATTCAGATCTCCCATAATTAGCTTAATGTCGTTCCCAGGTGTTTTTTCTAGTTCCTTCTCTAGTTCCGTGTAGAATTTTTCTTTAACTTGGTCTTCTTTGTCCTCCGTGGGTGCGTGTACGGAGAAGAGTGAGATGTTGTGGAACCTCCCTTTAATTCTAATGTAACACATCCGTTCATTGATAGGTTCGAAGTTTATAATTTGATCTTTCAGTCGTTTTCCCACTATAAATCCAACTCCATACTCGTGGGTGTTATTAGTCGCTGTAATATATGTCCCATCCTTTTCTCTGCAGTCTGCCTTCTCCGGGCCATCTCATTTCTTGCATTGCTGTTATATCTAGGTGGTATTTAGGGCGCCCGCTTGGTAGAGTGTTCTGATGTTCCAAGTTCCTAGAGTCATGTCCTTTGTCGTTTGCCTAAGTCGTCTTCTTTGTATCCGTCCAGTCCGAGGCGAAGTTTGGGTATTCGTAACTATTTTGGTTTTACGGGAAGAGGGTTATAAGCCCTCAGGGGTAGTTAGCCCCACGCCCAACTCCCTGTTCGGAGGGCCATTTGCTCGGGTACCTCGGGGTTGCAAAGCCCGTACTAACATCTAAGATGTTAGCCCCGGAGGGATAGATTGGTAATACTGAGTGTAATAATTTTTAACATTTCTTTAATTACAATTAATTTTAAACTAGCTACCAATTCTTTGTGACAAAGTTACAAGCATTCTACAACTAAGAAGTAGAGGATTATGTCAGTTAAAATCTTAATCTTAACGGTACATAAAAATTTTCATATAAATCATTTGCTGATTAAGTTAAAGAGGTTTTCATCTCTCTGAATAAATATGAAGCTTAGGTTTTAATGAAATTTTCAAGATTTTAAAAGGAAAGGTTAATACTTTGTTTGTTAATATTATTTCATTCCCATGTTTATATTTTAATCTTCATTTTTGCAGAATTTGTGAAGCTGTTATCCTAGAAGTGGCATAGAAGCTTATTCCATAGCAGAATGATGTGATAAACGGGTGACTAGTAATTAGTGTCTACATCAATTACTCCTATAATTCTTAGTTATAGTCTTAATATTAAATAAATGAGATATATTATTGTAGTTGTGTTGTTAATATCCAACAACCATGCATACTCAAAATTTACAATGAATGCTTCAAACAAAATCAGCTATCATATCCATATGAGGATTGATCATTGCAAATTTCAAAGAAAATTATTTTCTATACGGATCTGACTGCTAATAACAGGTAATTGCTGCAGTAAACAGGGAACTAAATATATTCACAATTTTAAATTGAATAAAATCATCATCGTCGAGGTTGCACATAAACAGAGTCATTCTTTTTCCCTCTGGCTAGGTCTCATTGTAAGTGAAGTGCATTCGTATATTCTGTGATTGTAGTACTTTCACGATAAAAATGTCTAAATATTCATATGCCAATCAAATAAGATCCATAAAAAGCGTTTTGAGGAATTAATTTCCAGTAAGCTGGAAATTAATTTGATACTAAATGCGCCTAATCCGAGTTTGGGCATTCCCAGGAGTTGTGCAAAACTTTTGAGAGTCAAATAACCGCGAAACTATTACTCTTTTTTCAGTTTTTTTGCTTGTAGCACAAAAACGGTACCACGGACGGAATATAGCATTCTAGTCAATACTAAAAAGAATCAAATTCTGCGTCGATGAACATCGAAAATTCAAAATTCGATTCAACGGTTCAGTCGAAATCAGAGTTAGAAACCGGTAAAATTAAAAGTCGCAAACTCATTTTGCAACTTTCCAAGAACAAATATGCTACAGATAATCCTGTTGAAAAACCCATAGAATTAATGGTTACCCTGATAATGCATCACTAAAGAGTACCAAATCAACTTAACGTCTTTGCCGTAAAAGCAAGCACTCTTATGCAAACGTGATGCTGACTAAAACGATGCCGAAAGAACGGCTTATCTCCATGCTGCGTCAAAATTTTGAAGATCTAGAGGATGCTGACATCCTCATCGTCAACACCGATATTCAAGCGGTAGAGAACTTTGCAACGGTCATAATAATCGCAGAGGACATCGATCTATTGATCCTATTAACCGTTAAAGCACCAGATTCCTCAAACATTTACGTCATGAAACTTGGAAAGGGAACTAGTGCACGTTCTACTCTCCCAGGTACTTCAACTTCTCTTCTGCTGTCAAACAGAACCTTCTGTTCCTACATGCAATCATTGTGTGTGATACAACCTCTGCTTTCTATCGCCTGCTTCCTATGAATATTATTCCGATGAAGTGGGGCTCGTCCTTATCTTGAGAGCTTCGTAGATGAAGGACCATCTACATCTAAGAAAATGTAACACTGGTCCGATAACAATCCAGAGCGCCATCCCACCAAAGATATTGGGAAACAACAATTCACCGCTTAGACTGAAAATGCAGAAATTCGTCGCTCGAACACGTACCTCCTGATATGAAGATATCTACTCTACAACAGTGGTGTATATGATTCCAACGCACACTAACATAGTGATTTAAAACCTTTGGAAATACCCACGAGAGCGCACTCCGAATATTCTAGTCGCTTAATACGCAATTGCGTATTAAGCGACCGTTGTAGAGTAGATATCTTCATATCAGGAGGTACGTGTTCGAGCGACGAATTTCTGCATTTTCAGTCTAAGCGGTGAATTGTTGTTTCCCAATATCGTTGGTGGGATGGCGCTCTGGATTGTTATCCGACCAGTGTTACTGACCACGATTTGTATTGGGGAACAATTAGAAATTTGTTAATTCACTCCGAGTCAAATAAGCTGCACTGATGAGATCTAATAAGATCGAAACAGCTGTATGCAGATTTTGAGTCGGGGTGACTTGACAATTTCTATAATTCACCGTTCGATTGTGAATGCAGATTTTGCGTTGCTGAATACGTATAACCAGCTTCCTTGGAAAGTTGTTTGATAATTTTTTAAATTATTGAAGAATTTTCCTTGTTCACTTTATGTGATGTATGAAATTGACCATGGTCGACTAGTATGTTTTTCATGATTTGATTGTTGTATTTTGCGTATTAAGCGACTAGAATATTCGGAGCGCGCTCTCGTGGGTATTTCCAAAGGTTTTAAATAACTATGTTAGTGTGCCTTGAAATCATATACACCACTGTTGTAGAGTAGATATCTTCATATCAGGAGGTACGTGTTCGAGCGACGAATTTCTGCATTTTCAGTCTAAGCGGTGAATTGTTGTTTCCCAATATCTTTGGTGGGATGGCGCTCTGGATTGTTATCCGACCAGTGTTACTGACCACGATTTGTATTGGGAAACAATTAGAAATTTGTTAATTCACTCCGAGTCAAATAAGCTGCACTGATGAGATCTAATAAGATCGAAACAGCTGTATGCAGATTTTGAGTCGGGGTGACTTGACAATTTCTATAATTCCCCGTTCGATTGTGAATGCAGATTTTGCGTTGCTGAATACGTATAACCAGCTTCCTTGGAAAGTTGTTTGATAATTTTTTAAATTATTGAAGATTATATAATGATTATATATTAGTGGAAACTGCTGCAACATCAGACTATTTGAAGGACATTTCAGCTACCATAGGGTGTCCAATCTAAAAGTAAATTTATAGTATACTAAAATACCTTGAATGAAACTAGTTATCGTGACCTTTCAAATCAGACTTATTAAGATTTGAATCTGCATTGTCAGCAGTTAGTTTTGAAGAACTGTATAATCAAGGTAATATTGTTTCTGCGGTGCAATTATTTATTGATGTGATCACCTACAATATGGATAACTATTTGTTGTCCTATAAGAAAACAATGTCAACGCAATAATAACACAAAGGGTAAATGGGTGACACATGATGTGAAAAAAACTAGTGAATATTTAAAAAACCTTCACTGGTTATGTAGAAATTCTGGTGATGATGCCTGATGTAGAGAACTATATAAGACTACTAAAATTCAATATAACAGATGACTTGACACAGCAAAAAAAAACAGCATCACGAGCAGCTGCTGTATAAATCAAATAACAGGAATAGAACGATTTGGAATCTGCTAAATAGGGAAACTGGTATAAAGGACAGAAGATGTCCAATAAAGGTTACTACGGATAGTGGGGAAGTTACATGTTCTGCTACAGTTGCTAATGCTCTTGCTGACTAATTTTCCAAAGTGGCTGAGGGTACAATGGGAGATTGCTCTAATACCTCAAAGGTCAATTCTTGTACCTCATCCAGAATATTAAATAAAACTTTTTTCTTCTCTCCGGTTACGGCACATGAAGTTAAAAGCGTGGTAAAAATTTAATAAATAAGTCCAGCACTGGATTTGATAATATATCCACAAAAATCTTGAAGACTGGTGTTGAACAATGGTCAGATCCTTTGAGTTATTTGATAAATCTGTCTGTTACTGAGGGGTAGATTTCCCACTTATCATAATATGCAAGGATTTATATTGTTTTCAAGAAAGATGAACCGAAGTTGGTTGATAACTACAGACCAATACCTGTGCTGAGTGTTGTTTCAAAGGTCTTTGAAAAGATTATATGTGACAGAATTGTAGGTTTCCTTGACAAATATCATATCGTATCCCCACATCAACATGGGTTTAAAGCAGGAAAGTCAACGCTCTCTGCTGCTGATGGTTTTCTGGAAGCGGTGTATTCCGAGATGGATCGGGAAATGCATGTTGCAGGCCTCTTTTTTCATATGACGCGAGCTTTTAATTGTCTGGAAATTGATTAGATACATAGGGGAAATATTGTATGGTCTGTGATTAAGGGGAGTATTTTTGGACTATATTATAACTTATCTGGGAGATAGGAGGATGACAGTCGTCTATGGGGACTGTGAATCGGAATTCCACTTTGTCAACAAGGGTGTTCCTCAGGGGTCCGTCTAGGACCATTACTTCTTTCAATATTCTTGCATTTTATAAATGACGTGCCGGAACATGTTAAAGCGCTTGTTCTTACTATTTATGCGGACGACACATCACTGGTGGTAGTGTTGAGTAGCACATACAAGAGGCATGACATTTGTCCCGTACATGACGTCAAAATGTAAGAGCGGCTCAACATTTTATATTGTACTGCTTCATATTTTATAAACGCGGGTGTCGCGCTAGGCGCTACTTACTTTCCGTCTCCGTAAAACTGTAGGATGAAGACAAAGAGGAAGTGAGACGCATGCTACAAATTTATTGCATTATTGCTTTTAGAGTCTCGTCGAGCGATAAGGAAATATCCTATGAGGCACGTATTGAAGCGACTGTTTTGCTTTTGAATATCCTAACTCTTCGAAATATATTAATTGTTCATATTTCTATTTACCTACTTACAAACAGTATTCACTATGCTAATCGTTTCATATCACTTTGCGATACTGATTATTAATATATCATCAATCAGACTTCAGACTTTAACTATTGTACTGCAATAAAATCAAATGTCATATTCGTACTCGTAACTTCAAACGTATCGCCGAGCTTCAGTACGCCTCGCGTCATTTGAAGTGGGACATTGTACTGGCTCAGTACAAAAAAGAGGCTACTCTTACAAACTCATTTTCATGTCGTGTCCTACCCAACACTAGCTGGTGGTATCAGCACCAACGTCTGAGGGACTAATGGAGTTGGTGACAGCGGTTGTTGGTGGCCTTTTAAAGTGGACCCGTGATAATAAGCTAATGTTGAATCTAGCAAAAACGCAGTTTATTTGTTTTCTTTCTCACATATTACGTAGTTCTCCTGATATATCCTTTCAATGTGATCAGGTAACAATATCTGCTGTATCATCTACAAAATTTTTGGGCTTGCATATTGATGGTGGTTTAAGATGGAGTAAACATGTCAATGCCATTGATATCAATTTGAATAAGGCCTACTACGCGGTATCAAGAATAAGAGATGCTATACCATCTGATGCTCTTATCGGTGTTTCCATTAGTCTGGTGTACAGTCATATGTGTTACAATGTTATTATATGGGGAAACTCAACTGACAAATTATTAGAAAAATCTTTTGCCTGAAATTTAATGAAACCTGCAAACCACATTTCATTGAATATAAAATTTTGCTCTTCTGACATAGCACAAACAAAAGTATATATATATATATATATATATATATATATATATATATATATATATATATATATATATATATATATATATATATATATATATATATACTTTTGTCTGTGCTATGTGAGAGAGAATCTGTCACAGTTTCAAATGAATTCTGATAATCATCAGTACAATACGAGGAACCATGCATTTTTACGCACACCCCTACACACTACTTCAAAAATTGAGAAAAGTTTCAAACATATGGGCATATATGGGGGGCAGGGCACATATGGACTGTACAACAGGCTCCCACCTGAATTTAAAGAAATTTGTACAATGAAAACATTCAAAAAAAACTTTCTGGAAGAGCCCTTGCATGGTCATTTCAGACTACTTGGACTAACCTATACTGGCCACTATGGGTTGTCTAGTTGTAATTCTGAAAATGTCTTGTATAATTGTTCAATAATTTTACTTTTTTAACTAAGATGTTGTATGTATGATATCATACTTTGTGACTTGTCCTATACATTTTGTAAAGATGTCCAAAAGGATTAATAAATATATTATTATAAAATAATATGACATCAATTTATTATTAGGATCGACTAGATGGACCATCCTATTTAGTAACGCCATTTATAGAATCCTTGCAGTTTAGATGGTCCACTGTGTCTTTGAAAAATGTAATATAAAGTATGGGAAACACTCCTTGGTCCAATATTTATGATTTTTTGGGATGATCCGCTCTGGTTTTCAACGCCTCAATTCACAAAGTAGTTTTTTTTTTTGGAAGAATAACAATACTGGGTATATATATATATATATACATATATATATATATATATATATATATATATATATATATATATATTTATATATATATATATATATATATATATATATATATATTTTTATATATATATATATATATATATATATATATATATATATATATATATATAGGCAATGTATTGGAAGAATGTTATTTCTCTTGCCCAGAGTTTTATAAGTTTCTCTTTATTCAAGGTCAAGTAGTACTCTCACTGCCCATTTCTGAGTGACAAAAATTCTTCCAATATGCGAGGAACCACCCCAGAAAATTATACCATAAGATGTTAACAATTGGAAATTTGCGTAATAGTAAATGCTCCTTATATCTACTTGCTTTTTCACTACATGCAGATTATAGATTACAGAGTTGAATTTTTTCTAAGCTGTTCTACATGATTAATCCATTTCAACCTGTAAGGACAATATCAGAGCTGATGTTGAACCTATCATTGTGTATTAATCTATTAACTGAACAACTTATATTAAAGTAAAATTTTGGTGGATTCTTAGTCATACAAACAATAGATTTAATGATAAGGTATATTGTTTAGCAAAAGAGGGAATATCGTCAAGGGTTTAAACTACAACCAATGAAATGGTACCTATCCTTGTTGACAATTAATTTGTGAAAGACATTGACAAATGAACATAGGTCTTATTTATGCACAATTCAGAGGAAAAATCAAATTGAAATAAAACCCTGATTTGACCAGGATTCAAGTATACCAAGAGGATATAATTATTAATTACAGGTTTCAGGTCATTGCAGTAGCCCAGAACAACTTTGTAAAAAAAGTTAAAGAGAATAGTGATTGTATTTGTGGCCATAAAGGTGATCTTAACCATATATTCTTTGGGTGGGAATTGAACAATCAATGTTGAATGTAATCAAAATATATCAAAAGAATGCTCCAATTGACGATTTATTTGCAAGACCGTTTAACATAAAGGAAAATAAGATGAGGTAAACAGTATTATCGCTCTAATGCCATTTTGTATGGAATCCAATATTAAAATTTAGATGATAATAATTATTCAGAAATCAACTATACAAGGATTAACACTATCCCTCTGTTTTACTTTTGCAGTTATACCTACCTAGCACAATTAACATAATTAAACAATGACAATATGCATGGTTGTTCCTCGGAAATCTTAGTTTAAAAAATGTATATTACCTAAAATATGAATGTAGGGTAGAGGGGGGCACCTTCGGACGGTTTTGGTCAAGGAAAGTTCAAAATCGTATTTAAAGAATGCGGAATAAGAAACATATATTGCCAGGTGCTCTGATATGTTATGCATCTCTTTTAAGAGACACGCTTGAAAAACAACCGACGGTTTTTTTGTAAAAAAAAAATAATAAAAAAAAGCTACATTTGTCCGAAAGTGTCCCAACCTGGGATACTTCTGGACATGCACGGGGTATATTCGGACACAGAACAGTAAAAATCAAAATCATAGCAAACAACAGTCTATTCTAAAAATTAGAATAAATTGTCTGTCATTATAAATCCAGAAGCTTGATTAAGATCAATATCGTAGCTAGTATATGAAGTCTTGCTGGCGCTAGTCATTGTAGATATGGAAGCTTGATGTGCTGATCTATCATGGTCTAAGTTTTGATCTAGCTCGTCTAGGTTGTTGTTGAGCCATAACCTATTGACCCAGGAACCATGTCATAAGTGTGCCTCTTTCAGCAGAAACGCGTTGACCAACAACCCTTTTTCCATTCTCGACAATGAGTCTGGGTGCCTGCATCACGGTGGAAACACTGGATTCGTCGGCGTTCCATATACGGCTTAGTTTAAATTTATATTTATTTTGAACCTCGGCGTAGTACTTACAAAATTTGTCAACATTATGCTTGTTGATGCCAGACGCTCTGGCAACACTTGTCTTTTCATGCTTTTGAAGTGAAAGTTGTGGGTGACTCTTCATAAATGACTTCATTAATTCGATATTAGCCATCTTTTGTTCATGCCATTTGGGAGAGAAAGTCTTTTGCGGTTTGAATGCATATTCATAGGATAATTTTCTCGTAGGTGCGTACGTTAAACACACAGAACTTAGGAAAATTTCTTAAGATATTCTTCCAGTTCAATTTCCTCTTTCACAGCTGGGAGATTCTTCTTTGATTGCTTTGTTTCCGGAATCAGACAAGGCTCCTCGCTTCGTGGTTAGGATTACTTCACCATGGAGTGTCGACTTCTTTATGCCAAATGTAATTGCGGCCTGCCCGCATTGACATGTTTTCCGAAATTACATTTGACATGGTAATTTTGATCGTTTCCTCTGAAATTTCTGAATGGTTCTGACCATTTTTAACAAAAAAATACTCACTTAGAAAGAGAAACAATACAGTTTGTTCAATATTAATATTAATGGGGCAGCTTCGGACACGTCCATGAGGCACTTCCGGACAGTCCGAATGTGCCCCAATTCAAATGTCCGAACCTGCCCCATCTGTTGAAAACATTTTCAGATATTTTTCTCTGTTGGCGGGAAGTGAAATATAGGCTATGTTATGCGCAAAAGTCGATTGTTAAGCATGGAAAAATTGAAAAGTGAAATATTACAATATGGAAAAGTGTGTTTCATTATCATGAAGTAATGCAATACTTACTTTGAATGGCACTGAAACTGTTCACACCTTTACCAATGAAAACCTTCAGACTATCGACGCAAGGTTTCGCTAGCAGCCATTGCTCCACCACTACTAACCAATCCTAGAATATTAGCTCACTATACCTTCCGGAAGGCGGTAAATATGAAATGTCCGGAGGTGCCCCTTGTCCGAACCTAACCGAATAACAGGAAATAAAGAACCTGAACATAGATACTGACAAAAGGGTGAAAAGGGCAAAATATTGGCGTCTGAAATTAATATCGTAGCGCCGGAACGGCTAATATCGGTACTAGAGCATGGGCCATTAGCTGTTTGTTTACACTGATACGTAATGGTATTTACCTTCATTTCATTTTGAGTTTTCGAACGTTTAGCTTCGTAATTTGTGTTTTTTTGGACTTCGTATTTTCCAGTGCTTCATTATGTTTCGATTGAGGACAATATTATCTCTGTTCAACAGTTATCTACCTACCTACATCAAGTTGAAATTTACACTGTGTTTTTATCATTGAATATGAAAATCAATAATAAAATAAAGGAGAGGACGAATAAATTAATTGGTTAAAGGAACTATGTATACCTCATGGAAAGGCTGTATGATGGAACACCTATTTATTTAAAAAATAAAAAAACTTTCAAAAGTTTCAAGAAAACATCTCGGACATGTCTACTTTCATTACGAACTGAAGAATTTTTGAGTATAATGGACAAAACTAAGTACTTACCAGCAAAACTGAAAGAAACAACATGAAATAAAAGAAGAATTAACATGAATACTTTGATTGAATGGTTTAAGCGTAATGCGAGTTATTATATTTTTTGAATTTTCCTGACGTATAACAGCTCTCCATAAGTATGGTGGACTTCTGAGAGTCTGGTTTTTTTGATAGAATCTCTGTTTTCCTGATTATATAATTGAATATTTTAGTTTTTACCTAGCAATAGAGTCAAGATTTATTTCATATTCTTGATGTTATGATAAACTGTTATTTTGGTTGTGCAAATAAACATTATTTGTTATTATTATTTTAATAGTATCTCTGGTTGTTACATGAAAGAAAATACAATTATCTAGAATCTCTGGATGATGGCCCAGGTTCAGATTCCGATAAAAGTGGAAGATTTTTCGTTGGAATAGCATTGGACTTCAAAAACTCTACGTTTTCGGTTAGCTGAAAATTGCACATCATTAGTTGGTATAATTCTATATGGAAAAATCCACAAACTTACTGCAGGGGAAATAAATATTCTCAGTAAACTGTAAAGAACAACTCTCTTATGTTCAGACATTTTTTTCAATCTTCAAGTTATGAATCCACACCTTTCTTCTGTCCATCATGTCCTTGTTTCCCAACTTTGTTTGGAATGCAACTTTGAATTGTCCAGTTTTCGGAAAGGTATGTAAGCTATATTCGGTTTTTTTTGATACACATCAATAGTGATTCATCTCTTCTGAACGTTTGTAAACGATTCAAACCACAATTAAAACTCATATAAACTTCTCATATAAAATACGCGTAAACAGATGTAAACAAATCAATCTATGGCCCATGCGTTAGTAATATTCGACACCGGTAGGGGGCGTATCGCTTATTATGTTTTACCATGAAGAAAACTTAAATAGGACCACAGAATGAAAATTATCTGTCTCCTGTCAAATACGAGAGCCTGAACACAACACATGGCCTTCTCAGGCCTAGTAGCCAGTTCAAAAGCTGAGATAATTAACCAACCTACCACAATGGTAAACAAAAACAACTTTAAAACAACACAAATTTGTGAATTAAACAATCCGTTGAATAATTAATCGATTTTGAGGTTTGATGTAAACGAATGCTTGTTGCGTGCGCATTTGATAAATTTATCGAAAGTGGTTAGAACCTTCCGGTAAAAAAATCAATTCCAATCTCAAACAGGAAATTTATTATTTTCAACAGGTTAATGGGCTACTTGATACCAACTTAGTCAGTACCATTTCTACTTACAATGTCTCCTAGTCAAAGAAAACTAAATTTAGAATGTATTTGTATTTCGGGTATTATACAAATGAGATTGCTCTAATTTCACTATCCTAGAAGATCCAAGGTTTAAATCCAATATTGCCATGGCTTCAAATACGGTTCCAATACTTCTAGTCACAGCCAATGTTGGCTCTATTTTCGAAAATGTAAGTATTTTAAAATTGTATTTAATTTCTCATTTGTGTTGATTAAAAGTACCTTGTCCTCTTTCTTTTCCTAATAAAGTACAACTAGTCATAGCTCGTTTTATCTTTACCATATAAAATATAAAGATATTTTATAAAGTTTTCTTTTGAACAAAATCATCAGATTGAAGAGTACCTACTAAAATTTCAATGCAATTCCTGGAGTTTCCTTGAAATTAAATTTAGTTTCAAAAGGTGTCGCTTGATGGGTGAAATATACAAAAAACCTAGCATTTTTTGAAATTAAAACATTGAATTTAATTATTCCTAATTTGATGAAAAAATAAATTCAATGATGAAGTCCATTTCATGTTTCAGCCGAATGAAATGTTAAAAATATGGTGCGAAGAATTCCTTTCTATTGTGAAACGTTTAGATTGCAAGTTTATTGGTTTACATTGCCAAGAAGTTGGTGGAAAAAATTACGAAAAAAGTATGAAACATGTAGAGCATTTTGTAAAAATTCTGATGTCCAGCAATGAGTTACGACTTTTTGACAAAGTTCAAGTGTTCTTGGATGAAGATTATAGCTCAGCTGAACATTTTACCGTAAGTTTGTATTTATTTTTACTATTTCAGATTAAATTACTCTAAGAAAATAATTGAAAATAAAATTAAAGTTTTTATTATTGGTTGAACAACTTCCAACTGTACCTACATACTTTCATAAATAACAATTTTTGAATATAGAATTTTGAGTAGAAGTCCAATTCAAGAAGTTTTTTCTGGATAATAAAAAAATAGCAAATTTATTAAAAAGCAACATTTGTTTGAGTTAAAGTAAAACAAACAATTTAGGAAACTGTTATTTGTTCTGTTATATATTATATATATATATATATATATATATATATATATTATATACCTATATATATATATATATATATATATATATATATATATATATATATTATATACCTATATATATATATATATATATATATATATATATATATATATATATATATATATTATATACCTATTTATATATATATATATATATATATATATACATATATACATATATTTAAAAGGCATTTTTTATTGATTACCATATTGAGCCAAAGATTTCCACACTTTCTTGTTTGAAATAAGATCTTGTCAACTTTTTTATGTCTAGTATATACACATTCCTATGTTTCTATTGCTATATGCTAAATATTTTTATTCATGCTAACTAAAATTATCAATGAGGAAAACTAATGGATTTATATCACTTAACCGGGAAATTCCAAGTTTTTGAGGAAGTTTCAAAATGATTAACCGGAAGCTGCACTGATTATTTCAAGTTATATTATCACATGCAAAGTAAATTGGTATTATTGTTGGACTGAATTCACAAATATTGTTGGACAAAATTAAGAAATTTGTCAAAAATTAAATATATTTGTAGTATTTGACATGAATACATACAGTGTAGATTATATTTTTTTTGTATAGTGGATTTGCTATCATTGTAGTTTAAATATTTACAAAGTGTTGATGAATATTACAGATTTGAGCTAGCCTAGAATGGGGCTAAATTATATATTTCACTCAATTAAAAAGGCCTTTTCACAATTGCAGAAATTAACTAGACAGATCAAGTTATAACACTTTAGGTTGAAGCCATGATTTTATTACAAAATAAATCTTTGTGTGTTTTATGTGGATGTAAACTACCTATCAACATTTTCAGCAAATGGGTTTTAAATTTTCATCAATAATTTTTCATGTATTAATTAAGTTTCAATTTATTCTTTAAGTCAATTTATATTTAACCATTGTTGATTTAAATCAATTTCAGTTTGGAATTCAATATTGCTCATCCTTATAGGTCTAAAGGGGTAATCCATTAATTGCGCGAGGTGTTTGGGGGGGGGGGGCGAGAGAAATCACACGTGGGGAGGGGGTGGTCTTGGCAAATATCACGTAATTTTTTACCGCAAGAAACAGTATAAAATTGCGAGAAAACTTGGTTAAATTAAGTAAAAAATGTTTCTCCACTAAAATATGGCTAAATCATACATAATAATATTCATCGCGGCTTAATTATGCACTGATAGAAGAATTTATTGACTACAAATAAATTACATTTCTTTGGAAACAATTTATTCATTTATTAAATATGAACTATTCTTCAAACATTATTCGTTAACTATTAATAAATATTTATTAACAAAAATGTATTTTTTTTGGAGAGAATATTTCTTTTTCATATACCGTACGATGGGAAGATTATTCATAAAAAATACTGCTATAACCTTTTATAATAAATATACAATGCACTAATAATTTCCACTATAAACAAAAATTTTGTATGGCTTATTGCAACAATTGTTTTATTATTAATTTTATTTTCTAAACATTTCAATAAAATTTTAGTAATTTACTTGAACTGATAGAATTTTTTATTAAAGTTATGGCGGAATAAAAATTTTTTAAGTAGTATTCACACTTGAGATCATACATGAGCCTCCGTTGATTGAATTGAAGTGAATATTTTTTTACAAATTTTAGTAGTTCCTATTTAGGTATTTTATCGTTAAATCTCATTCTGATTCTATGTTACGTCATTAATAGTTATTTACACTACAAGGGAGGCAAGTGATACTTACCAGTCGAGGACGTAGTTTGCGCCCGAGCGTCAGCGAGGGCTGGCAAAATAGTCCGAGACTGGTCAAGAATACTGCCTCCCGAGTTTTTTATTATATTTTTTCTACTCCACTTCACTTGAATTAGAAAAAAAAAATTTTATCCAATAATTTGAGCAATTCAATTGAAATAACCTGTATGTATGACAGATCTACAAAAGCCTAGTGTCCCTTGACACAACTGGTTATGAAACGGTTGTTATGAGATTCCCAATCAAACAAAAGTTCTGTCAGTGTCAATTTAAAAATTGTCATAATGGATGTAGATGCAGTTATTATTTCCCAGAGGTAGGTAAGTATTTACTTACCTCCCTAGGGAGGTAAAATGTACTTACCTCCCCCAAATCAGTTTGATAATGGAGTACTTACCGACTAAGGAGTAGAAAAAAATATTAAATACTGGTCTTGAATAGAAAAAATTATGAGAAAATGGTTTCTCAAAATAAATTTAATGGAATCAAGCACAGATTAATTCATTTAAATAAAAATACGCATTTAAAAAAATTTCACGTGAGATTCGAGGAGGGGGAGTGGGTCGAGCAAAATCTCACGACATCTCACCAAGGGGGAGGATCGAAAATCGTCCAAATTATCTCACCTAATCAATAGATGCCCCCAAAGCTACCTCTTGCATTGTAAAAATTCAGTTTATTAATTCACCGGTACAGAGATGTAAATAGTTTTCTATTGTCAGAAAAATTCTCATGGTTTACCTAAACAATTTTTTGTTTGGGAATGAGCTGGATAGGAATACAATGTTTTCAACTATTGTGTCCAATTCAAAAGTTCCGCAGAAATCATTATCACTGTTATGGCAAGACCAATTTATTCTATTTTATATTGATCTCAAATAAAGATTGACTTTCTATTAAATTATATTTTGACAACTGTCCTTCAATTCTTTTTTACATGCTATGTTTTTTATCAACAATATATACATATTTTAAATAATACCGGCCAGAACATTTTCCGCGGCCACAAAAAAAAATAAATAAATAAATAGGGCACTAAAGCTTGCTTATCTTTTTCTTTCAACAATACAATTTTGCTTATAGGTCTTCGGAATGTGCCGCTAATTGTCTTGACGTCTACAACACGTGCTCTATTGTCCTTTTCTGGATAAACATGTGAAATTATTCCTTTCGACCAGGCATTTCAAGGAGCGGTTTCATATCTCGGAATTTTCAAATTAGGAATTTTTCTCAAATTAGAACACCATTCTTTCCACTTGTTCATCATATCCTTAGGTATCTTATGATTCCAATAAATTTTTCGACCCCAAATCTCCAGCATTAATATTCTGGATTTTATTGTAAAGGCTGCTAATATTCCTAAAGGATCATAAATTGACATCGCCATTCTCAAAATATCTCTCTTCGTTGGAATTACAACATCTGATAATAACTCTTTGTTCTTTTCTAAAAAACGATTCGACACTCCATATTTATCTGAATCTTGATACCAACAAAAACCTAGTACTTGTTCAACCATAGACCTTTTAACTGATTCTAATGAAGCATAAGACTTCGCACGTAATTCTGCTGGTATTTGTTCCAATACTTTTCGGGAATTGCTAACCCAATTACGCATTGTGAATCCACCCCTGCGATGTATATCAAAAACGTCTTTTACGGCCTCTGCTGCTTCTTCCTCAGATTGAAAACTATCAAGATAGTCTTCCACATTATGTTTTTCAAATATAGCTTTGGTTGCTCTTGGTGAATAGGCTCCATTTTTGAGGGCGTTTTCTCTTATAACAAAGGAGGCACAGCTAGGTGAACAAATTGCACCAAATATCATAGAAACCATTTGATAAATTTTCGGTGAAACTGAATTATTTTCTTCTCTCCATAAAAATCTCTGCAACACTTGATCTTCAGGTCTTATCTTAATTTGAAGAAACATTTCTTGTATGTCTCCAATAACAACAGCTTTAAATTGACGAAATTTTTTTTTTTTGATTGTCAATTAGATTGTCATTGTAGCTAATTCCATTATATTTTGCTCTGCAATCAAACACAAAACGAAATTTGTCTGGTTTGCTTGGATGACCGACAGAAAAATGAGGCAGGTACCATGTTTTTGTGTTAAGGAGTTTTATCTCTTCGTCTTTGAGAATTTTAGCATAGCCTTTGTCTAAAAATTGTTGAATTTGACTCGAATATTTTTGGCGAAAGGTAGAATCCAGTTTCATTTTATTTTCTACAATTTGAAGTATTTTCAATGCGGCTGATTTACTTCCTGGAAGAACAATATTGTTGGATTTCCATAAAAGTCCTATCTCCCAATGGCTGTCTTCAAGTTGACAACAGGTTTTCTTCATTATTTCCAAGCCTTTCTTATCTTCAATTGATAAAATTTTTTTATTGTTGCCAGTGACTCCTAAATTATCATTTAAAATAGCTTGTTCAATTAAAATTTCAATGAATAACCCAACCCAGTTTTGTTCTAGAGGCTAATGGTGCATTTGGGGTCCCTTCAATAACTTCACGAGCAACAGTTAAATCTATTTGATCTTGACCAATTAAAATTAATGGCGTAGCATTGTGCATATCTATTGCAGGTACATGGAGTAAATGCTTCCAATTTTACTTAATTAATACTACAATTAATACTTTGACACGGCAACCTCAAATTTTGTACAGTTCGTACATTTGTCAGATGGAACATTTTATTGTCAGAAATACTTTTGATAGTCAAATTGACTTTCCTTGAATTTTCATCTTCATACTTAGATGCATCAGTCCAAAACATTCTTAGAGGTGCCACATCTCCTTCTACTCCAATTTTTTCAGCAAGTGTGGCATCCATTAATGAAATTGTACTTCCTTCATCAAACAAAGCATATAAGTTTTGACGGTTTTGAGTGTTCCAACAGCTACAATGTGAATAACGCGCAGTAAAACTTCTTTATTATTTTATTTAATCTGAAAATTTGATTCTTCTGCAATTCCGGTGGTAGGTATTTCAAGAATTTCCTCTGTTTTTCATGGGCATATGAAGTAGATGGTGATGGTAAATCTTCTCGGTCTGTTTGAATTTGATAAGTATGCTCTCCTTTCTTCTGTTGACTCATATTTTCTCCATTATAAGAGTACAACAAGCTATAACGAAATTTCTGACAACCCTGAATTTTGCATTTTCTTTTTTCATTACAATTGGCTATATGATGAGTTGATGTCAAGCATGAAAAACAGATTTTGTTCGATTTGATATATACATATTTTAAATAATACCAGCCAGAACAATCACTATTGACATTTTTATTCTTTTTTTGCCAAAAACCAATTTAGCTCGATGTTTTGGATTCTCAGTTTTCATCCCCTTATGGAAGTCAGATTTAATTTAAATTTTGTGTGAAGAATTTTATCATGTTCTATAAGGATAACACAACTATCGGAATTTGGACTAAAATTTTTAAGAATAATTCCAAATGTCACAATATAAATAATTCCCCTGTTCCAATATCTTTATTAGATTAATGGAAAAGTAGGTAACCACAGGTATATCCTTAAGGAACTTCTTATCATAAAAGTATAGTGAATAAATAATCGTATGAATATAGTGTATTTGTCTATTAAAGAACCCCATTTTCACAACAAAATGTTCATATGAAAACACTAAGATGATTTTTTGACTGTGTAATCTAACCGCATTTTATTGAAGTGTCACAAAATAGAGCCGATATGTATTATATTATCCAAACGCTTGAAGTTAGTTTCTACATATAGTTGGAACATACAAATTTTTTCAAGAGGGATATTTTCAAACATCATTCTCCACAACAGAGCAATTTTGGAATTCATTCATATATTGGAAAATAATGAAGTTCATTTCATCAATGAAATATCTAATACATTGTCTTAAAAAATACCAAATATTTATCAATATCATAATTAGATATCAGATTCTGAACTGACATATTTTCTCAATGGATTAAAATAGCAAACTAGAAATTTTTTTCATATCTTTTGTTGAAACACATTGAGCTAATGAATCTCCTCAGTTGCAATTTATGCAATATAAAGTGAACAAGGAAAATTCTTCGAAAATTTAAAAATTATTCAAACAACTTTCCAAGGGAGCTGGTTATAGTCCAAGGTCCCAGAGCCGCCAGACGTCCCTTATTTTCTCAGTAATAAAATTTGTGGGATGAAGTAGTGCTCGTATGTACTTTCAGTGTATGGATACTCGCTATCTTGTGCCGACGGCCAATTTCCAGGTATCAGGTGCTAAAGATGGAAAAAACTCGACCTACTTCTCTTATTTTCTCACACTTGATTTTTATATATGATACTCATGGAACCATTTTAATACGTTATGCAAGCTGCCAGACCGATCGTATGGGCCAAACATCCCGCCAGACACACATTAAGTGTGAGTATGACAGTATGAGCGAAATGTCAAGATTCGCCCATTTTAAGCGCGGTAGTGTATTGGGAAAACATAATAAGCGATACACCCCTTACCGGTGTCGAATATTACTAGAGCATGGGAGATAGATTGCTTTGTTTACATCTGTTTACGTGTATTTTATATGAGAATTTGTTGAGTTTGAATTGTATTTTGGATCGTTTACAAACGTTCAGAAGAGATAAATCACTATTGTTGTGTATTCTATTGTTCATCTTGGGCAAAAAAACCGAATATAGCTTACATACCTTTCCGAAAGCTGGACAATTCAAAGTTGCATTCCAAACAAAGTTGGGAAACAAGGAAATGATGGACAGAAGAAAGGTGTGGATTCATAACTTGAAGATTGAAAAAAAATGTCTGAACATAAGAGAGTTGTTCTTTACAGTTTACTGAGAATAATTATTTTCCCTGCAGTAAGTTTGTGGATTTTTCCATATAGAATTATACCAACTAATGATGTGCAATTTTCAGCTAACCGAAAACGTAGAGTTTTTGAAGTCCAATGCTATTCCAATGAAAAATCTTTCTTTTATCGGAATCTGAACCTGGGCCATCATCCAGAGATTCTAGATTATTGTATTTTCTTTCATGTAACAACCAGAGATACTATTAAAATAATAATAACAAATGATGTTTATTTGCACAACCAAAATAACAGTTTATCATAACATCAAGAATATGAAATAAATCTTGACTCTGTAGCTAGGTAAAAACTAAAATATTCAATTATATAATCAGGAAAACAGAGATTCTATCAAAAAAACCTTACTCTCAGAAGTCCACCGTACTCTTAAAATAGCTGTTATACATCAGGAAAATTCAAAAAATATAATAACTTATTACGTTCAAGCCATTCAAGCAGAGTATTCATAATTCTTCTTTCATTTCATGTTGTTTTTTTCAGTTTTGCTGGTAAGTACTTAGTTTTGTCCATTATACTCAAAAATGCTTCAGTTCGTAATGAAAGTAGACATGTCAGAGATGTTTTCTTGAAACTTTTGAAAGTTTTTTTATTTTTTAAATAAATAGATGTTTTATCATACAGCCTTTTCATGAGGTATACATAGTTCCTTCAACCAATTAATTTATTCGTCCTCTACTTTATTTTATTATTGATTTTCATGTTCAATGATAAAAACTCAGTGTAAATTTCAACTTGATGTGGGTAGGTTATCTACTGTTGAACAGAGATAATATTGTCCTCAATCGAAACACAATGAACCACTAGAAAATACGAAGTCCAAAAAAACACAAATTACGAAGCTAAACGTTCGAAAACTCAAAATAAAATGAGCGTAAATACCATTACCAATCAATGTAAACAAACAGCTAATCTCCCATGCTCTAGTACCGATATCAGCCGTTCCGGCGCTACGATCTTAATTTCTGACGCCAATACTGTCTAGTCAAGCATGCTGTATGTTTGAGAATACGTTCTTTCGATATTATTATTTTCATTCTTAAATGGGTGAATCATGACATTTCGCTCATACTGTCATACTCATACTTAATGTGTGTCTGGCGGGATATTTGGCCCATACGATCGGTCTGGCAGCTTACATAAGGTATTGAAATGGTTCCCTTAGTAGTCATTTCATGTCAGGAAGTCTGTATTATCGTGACGGGATTCTGTATTTTCGATCTAAGCGGTGAATTGTTGGTTTCCAATATACTTGGTGGAGTGCGCTCTGGGTTGTTATCCAGATAGTAGTTCCGACCGCGATTTGTATTGTGGAACAATTCGAAATTTGTTAATTCGCTCCGAGTCGAATAAGCTGCACTGATGAGATCTAGTAAGATCGAAAAAGCTGTGTGCAGATTTTGCGTCGGGGTGACTTGGCGTTTTATATAATCCATCGTTGGATTGTGAATGTAGAATTCGCGTTGTAGAATACGTATAACCAGCTCCCTTGGAAAGTTGCTTGATAATTTTTTTATTATTCAAGAATCTTCCTTGTTCACTTTATGTAGTATATTAAATTGACCACGGTCAACTTAAATATTCTTCATGATTTAATTTTGAAATTTATGCTGTTTTCGAACGTGATTACAAAAAATCATCGTGTTTGAAACAGATCTATGTCGTCAAGGTTTGGGTTAGTATTGAAATAGAGGCCAAATTGTATATTGTTTTTATTTATAAATTAATAAATTTTCCATGTACCTACTAGACACTAGAGCAGTAGTTCCCAACGTGAAGCGTAAGCCCCACAGGTGGGCATTTTGACTGTGCAGGGGGCAATTGTTCGGGGGTAATGAAAAAAATTCGACTTTTTCAGAATCTAAATTTAACCACATGGTAGTTCTTAGTCGCCTCTAAGGCAAAAAACAATTTATTGAGAGGAACTTTCAAGTTTACAGATGTTTTTTTTTCTTGCATATATTAAAAATCAGGATTCACTTCACGGGATGAGATACATTGATAATGCTGATTTTGCTGAAGAAATGTTATTTTGCAATTCATAAAAAAATTGTAATTATTGAATGTAATTATTAAATATATATATATATATATATATATATATAGATATATATATATATATATATATATATATATATATATATATATATATATTTGAATTGTTGTTGCCTGTGAACTATTTTCAACTTTTTGATAATTATTAGCAATAACAGACTTGGTGAATCTCAAAAAACTCGATTTTATTAAAAAGTTGACGTTTCGCCACGACATTCGTGGTTTTATCAAAACTTTTTGTAATTAAACAAATATATTCTAAATTAAAAAGTAAAACACCTCTTCTGCAAAAATCTCATGTTGTTTATAGTATACCCTGTAATAATTGTAATAAATCATATATAGGACAAACTTTTCAAAATTTAGGAGAAAGATTAAAAGCACACAAATATACCAGAACACAAACCACAGCACTAATAAAACATAAAAACAATGAGAATCATACTTTCAACTTTAATAGCACAAAAATTTTAGAAACAGAAAAAGATCAAAAACGCAGAGAAATTTTAGAAATGGTACATATTCAAAAAAATTTAAATAAAGTCGTAAATGATAGAACAGATATCAAACATTTGAGTTCAATATACGCAGATTTAATTCTTTAATTTTTCTAAGAAACAACATAAATCAAAACAAAATAATCAACAAACAAACTCTAACCATATCAACTCATCTTCTTAGACAAAATCTAAACATCTAGAATTTTCAATTTTTCTAAAAAGAAAGTATAGTTTAGAACATGTGATCTCCAAAATTACAAGTATTGTCTTTTTAAAGACAACAATCAAATATTTTAAACCTATTTTGTACATTACGTGGGTGAAGGTTTCTGTGGTTCCCTTCCCATCTAATATCAACAGACCTGTCTGTTTATATTGGACTAAATAGCACGTAATTAATAACTGAAGACGGCCACAGCCGCAATGAGAAATTTTTGAAAAAAAGATAAATAGTACCCTATTCTTTGACTCTTCAAAATCAAAATAATTTGAACCTATTTCGAACATAACGTGGGTAAAGGTTTCTGTGGTTTCCCTTACCATCTAATAATAACAGATTTGAATGTTAATATTGGACTGAATGGCACGTAATAAATAACAAAGAACGGCCACAGCCGAAAAATTTTAGTGAAACAGAGTAGTCTGTTTCTATTCAAATTTTTTCAAATCAATAAATGTCAAAGAAATTTCAATTTTTTCAAAAGTTTTGATAAAGCCACGAATGTCGTGGCGAAACGTCAACTTTTTAATAAAATCGAGTTTTTTAAGATTCAACAAGCCTGTTATTGCTAATAATTATCAGAAGATTAGAAATAGTTCACAGGCAACAACAATTCGAATAAATATATATATGTATATATATATATATATATATATATATATATATATATATATATATATATATATATATATATATATATATATATATATATATATATATATATATATATATATATATATATACGTATACGTATATACAGAATAATTACAAATTTTTAATATTAAAAATTATCCATATGTAACGTGGGGGAGAGGGCATTCAAAATTTTTAGAAGCTTTGATGGGGCATGGCATAAGAAAAGTTGGGAAACGCTGCACTAGAGTATTAGTAAAGTGGTTACCATATCTTCAATGAATAATCTAAAACACTAGAGCAGTAGAGCTCCGTCACGAAGGACGTATTTTCCCCTCATTTTGCATATAAATTCTTAACCCCTTTAGTGAATTTGAGGAGGCTTTGGAGGAGAGCAAACTCCCCACCCACGAACAAACATGATCAATTTACATAAAATTAGCGACGGTGCGTTAAAATGTTTATACTTACTGAAAATTTTTCGCTTATGCATCTTCCTGTCACTACCTTTCCCATAATCTGGAGATGCCAAAATTTTGATAGTTTTGTTTCGAGCGAAGAACAATTCAAAATACCAAAGTTCAGCTCATTCGGTGTTATGTGAATTCGGTGTCATTGCCCGCTCGGTTGATGGACGGGATTCTACTGATGAGCTCGTTGCAGAGAGCGAAACAGACTGTCTAGTGTTACCATCATGCGTGCCACCTAAGTCGAATGTCCTAAAATTATCCGTTGAAGGATGAATGGGAATTCCATCTCGCTAAATCTCATGAAACAAGGTCCGTTCGAGAGTTAATTTAATAAATCATCAAGTTTTCAAATGAATTTCCCAACGAATTCGTTATCTTTTTAAATCACGTTACATCTGTTAATAATAAACTTTCATTTTCAGTTTACATATGTGTGTATATATATATATATATATATATATATATATATATATATATATATATATATATATATATAGGGTATCCCATAATAGCTGGGACACAGAGCTACCACTTGTAGTATAGTTCAAAATAAGTCGATTGGACCGAATTTATTTATATACCAAAATGTACCGTTTGCCCGTGAGAAGTTTTGAAAATTTAGATTAAAAAACAAATGCCAAAGTGCATTATTTTAAAGGATTACTCTCCTTTCGGACACCAAAGAAACTGTAGAAGGAGTAAAACCACACTCATCGCCTGATATTTTTTCCAGAAATTTCTTAGAGTAATACGGTTCTCAAATTTTTTTAGAGAGAAGACTGATTAATTATCTTCATTTTGTTGCTTCTGTAATTATTTCGCATTCCGCATAGTTTCGAAGGAAAAAAATGTTGTTTTAAATCCTGCTAACAGATATTCTTAGTAGAAGTTTACTAAGATTGTAATACAAAATTTAGTTGGCAGAGGAAACAAAGGCAAAACGCTTTTTTAAAATAAATGTTTAATATGACGTCCAGTTTTATCAATACAAAGGTCAATTCGAGATAAAAAATTGAAATGCACCATTCTTGAAATGTTTTTTATGTAAACTTTCTACTCGTCTCACGGTCAAACGGTACATTTTGGTATATAAATAAATTGGGTCCAATTGACTTATTTTGACCTTTACTACTACACCTGGTAGCTCAGTGTCCCAATTTTGGGATACCCTGTACATACATACATATATATATATATATATATATATATATATATATATATATATATATATATATATATATATATATATATATATATATATATATATATATATATATATATATAATGATGTAAGTAACTGTCGATAGTTTTTAAAAAATATTAATTATAGCTGGGTATTCGGCAAGGAGTTATGATTTGAATAAACAAATTTGTCTCAGTCGAAGTTTTGACTCTTTATTGAGTCTTCCTCAGGACATCTATAATTTTAAAAAAAATGACAAAGAACGCAACACTGAAACAGTTCGTGTTATAGTTTTTTGTTGTTTTTTATCTATAAGACGAACTGTTCCAATGTTGCATTCTTTGTCATTTTTTTTAAATTATAGATGTCCCGAGGAAGACTCAATAAAGAGTCGAAACGTCGACTGAGACAAATTTGGTTGTTTAGAACATAACTCCTTGTCGAATACCCAGCTATAATTAATATTTTATATATATATATATATATATATATATATATATATATATATATATATATATATATATATATATATATAATTTATTATTAATTGAAAGTCACTCGTGCACCTCTCTGTTAACTTTCGATACAGTGCAATAGTCTATTCTTTTCTGGGTAAGTAAGATAAATCGATAAATCTATTGAAACATACAAAAGCCTTGCGGTGTGGACCAGATTTTCATCAGCTCGGAGAGTGCAGAAACTCTTTACTGATTTCATTCAAATGGAAATGTCTCATAGTTATTATATTGAAATGATGAGATCTCGAGGTTGATACTCATATAATTAACCCATCTATCAAAACGTGTCACATAAGCCCGCTCTCGTGGGTATGCCCAATTTTGGAAAACCCTCGTTTAGTGTTATTTGTGATATCGTAGGCAATTTTTCATGGTAATCGGCTGGACGTATGAGTTTTTGCATTTATTTATTGTTACCTTCAGTGTCTGGATTCTGGCGATATAGTTTTTCAGGTACTGTTTTACCCGTCAGCTGTTTTCACTAGACAGTAAGGACGAATATCTCCGGGTAAGCAACACTGGTAAGGTTTGATGACCTTCATCGGCTGTAATACTTTGACAAATTTTTATCATTCGTAATACGAAATAGAGTTCGATGTCGAAATTCCTGAAACATTGGTGATTATTTCATGGCTGTCGTTTTCCATGTTCATCACATTTGATATATAATATTGATTTCGATATTGGATTTTATTTCACATAGTTTCAACATAACAGTGAAGTTGCCTTAAGGTATACGCGCACTTATCGGAAGCGTCGCGAACGGAAGCGTCGCGAAGAAAATCGTGGATTCTTCGCCCGAGAAGTTGACATTAGTTTCAATGGCAGCCCGCGCACCACGGCGTCGCGAACCGAAGAGGCGCGTCAGTCGACGCGCGAATTCTCTTCGGACCAACTAGGAAACGTTCCTCTTGACGCTTCGCCTCAATGCGCGGTGACAGGCGTCGAGAAGATTCAAATATTTCTTGATTCTTGTCTCATTTTTCAGTTTGTAGTTCAAAAACCTTTCCCTCTGACATACAGGAATATTTGAAAATTCTTCATCTTGTATGAGATCATTAAATAAATGATGAAATTAACAGTAAGTGTCTCTATTTTGATTTATATTAGGAACCCAGCATTTCTTCTTAATTTTTCTTCTTCTTCCATAGTGACAATTAAACTTAATACAAGAAGATCCTCTTCTGACGAACTGCTCATCGTACCTCACAAGACGACGTACTGCGTTCTTTCAAATGCTGAAATAAAGGAAATTCTCGCCGAGCAGTTCGAGAAGTGACGCTACGCTTCGGCCAAGTGCGCGGACATCAGCTAAATGACGCTTCGTCTCGCGACGCTTCCGTTCGCGACGCTTCCGATAAGTCTGCGTAAACCTTAAAGGTTTACGCGCACTTATCGGAAGCGTCGCGAACGGAAGCGTTGCGAGACGAAGAGTCATTTAGCTGATGTCCGCGCACTTGGCCGAAGCGTCGCGTCACTTCTCGAACGGCTCGGCGAGAATTTTATTTATTTATGCATTTGAAATTTGAACGAATGCAGTACGTTGTCTAGTGAGATACGATGAGCACCCATTTTAAATTTCTGAAAACCAATTTTTACAATCATATCATAAATATTTAAATTACCTTTAATTAATGTCTCTGCACGGCTAGATACTGAAAAAGAAGAATATTTGCCAACAAATTTAGCACCACTTCCTACCAAATACTGCTACAGACTGCAATATGAGATAAGAATCAACGAATATTTGAATCTTCTCGACGCCTGTGACCGCGCACTGAGGCGAAGCGTCAAGAGAAATGACTCCTAGTTTGTCCGAAGAGAATTCGCGCGTCGACTGACGCGACTCTTCGGTTCGCGACGCCGTAGTGCGCGGGCTGCCATTGAAACTAATGTAAACTTCTTGGGCGAAGAATCTTCGCGACGCTTCCGTTCGCGACGCTTCCGATAAGTGCGCGTATACCTTTAGACTCCATGTATCTTGTACTTACAATCTAAAGTTAGCATGTGATTAATTATAAATTTAGAAGCTTAATAATAATGGGCAGCTTTCGTTACATCATTATGAGTAAATTGTTGAATTGATTAATCTATTTAGGCAGGATTGAATATATTTTCAGTTGAAATATAAAGCTTAAATATAGCCTATCGGAAATATATCTCTATTTAATTGGACGGGTTTGTTTTTCACGTGTTCTTATAAATAGTCATATGTTTTAATTTGTCCGCAGCTACCAAAAATTGTTTTCTCTATTTTCTAAATTATTCGATCAATCTAATATTTACACTATCCGAATTTTGTAGAAATATAGATTTTCTAATATATTCAATCATTCAAATTAATAAAAAAAATAATACATACATTATAGAAATTATTTCGTCCTATCTGCAAATGAATGGGTAATAAATTATCTAAATGCTATATAATATTAAAACCACGTACCAAACGGATAAGGTTCAGTCAAGATAAAAATTCGAATCAGTGTTCCTGTAAGTCGGCAGTTCACGATGAAATTTCAATCAGCTGATTTTTTACTCTATATCATGCGAAATAAACGTGGCAATTCTATGTTTTATTCATTAATGGTCTATTTATATTATTATGAAAGTGTTGGAATTTAATGCATCTAGATTTTTTTTCTGCATATGTTATATATATATATATATATATATATATATATATATATATATATATATATATATATATATATATATATATATATATATATATATATATAATTTTATTAAAACAATGGTTAAAAATAACAATTTACACATTTATTATAAGAAATAACGCATGACGCACGTTTCGGTGGAACTTCACCTTCTTCAGATGCTAATGGCAAACTAGTCTTGGGAATGAATGAATGAAAATACGTTTATTCAACTATTTGGGGGGATGGGGTACATTTTTGTTATCTAGCTAAATATTTTATTGTGGGAAGTTATAAGGTTTTACAACCTTCTTCAACCCTGGCTTTACTTAATTATTCTCTAACATTTACAATATTAATAAAAAAATCCTAATTTTCCTATCGGGGAATGCGGCTGCGGCCGACTTTTTTGCTAATTACGTGCCATTCGGTCCAAGGTCAATATATTTCAACTGACATTAGATGGTAAGGGAAACCACAGAAAACCTTTACTCACGCAATGTACTGATATTCTTACTTATAATATAAATTTACAAAATGGTTTGACAATAGATACATTAATTTGCTGACGTTTCGCGCACTAACCGAACCGCACTCGGTTTTTCGGAGACGGATTGATTTTTCGCGCACTGTCGACACTACTCGCACTTTCGGCACTACTCGCACTTTCGGCACTACTCGCACTATCGACGTTTCACGCACTTTCGGCACTACGCGCACTTTTCGGGTCAGCGAATTATGAGTGGTATGTCCTCTAGGTGGTCGAGGACTTCATGGCAAACTAACTATGATTCTCTGTTATATCGAAAACAAGAAATGACAAATTATGTAGAAGGGGTAAATACAAAGATGGCAACAAATAATTATTAGAAAAGGAAAAACCAATTCTGAACTGCTAGTCAGGTAGTTCGGTAATTTTGAAAAGATTAAGAAGGGGGCTTGAAGTATGATCGATTTGGCTATTCAATAGGAGACCGGAATGCTTGTATTTATTCATCTGTAATGATTCTAAAAAATTAAGTTTAAGTCCCTTACTTTCAGTATTTAATATTTTAAAATCGAAATTGAATGTGTGATTTTCTTGGATTAAATGGTTTGCATAATGTGAATCCGACTTCTGATTAACAAAGCTACGTTTGATGTCTGAAATTCTAGTTTGTAAACTTCTGAAATTGCTACCAATGTAAAACTTATCACAATCGCCACAATTAATTTTATAAACTCCTGATTTATTATCTTTATGAACTTGGATTTATTATTTTTTATATGATTCCTAAATTATTACCGGTACGATAAGCAATGTTAATGTTGTGCTTAGCATGAGAGAGATTTAAGTTTTCTACTTGAATTTCCGATGAAAGTGAGGCTGTTGTATTTGATATTATTTTTAGTAAGGGGTACACCTGGTTAATCGCATTTTTGAAAAAACTTTTTATCTATCATATTGCTCTATAATATTGGGATCATAATTATTATTTACGGGCAATTTGTTTAATTATATTTTTCTCGATGTTAAAATTGGCATTTGAAAGTGGAATATTACTAAACGTTGTACCACTACTATTGAAAGCTGCCATTTTGTGTTGGAAAGGATGTAGGAAGTTACTATGTATGACGCTATCAGTGTGCGATGGTTTGCGAAAAATTGAAAAATTATGTTTGTTATCTACTTTTGTTATTTTCAAATCCAAATAGTTAATCGAGTTATCTTTTTCCATCTCTAAAGTGAATTTTATATTAGGGTGTAAAGTATTAATGAATGTTTGAAAGCAGTCTAGTTGTCTAAGAGTACCAGTGAAACAACTTTTATATCAAAAGTGTTTGTCCAATCATCTCCAAATTTGACTTTTTTGTATATTTATTTCAAATTCAACTCGCTGCCAGATGGCGCTGCAGCGCATTAACTTTCATATAGTTTGAACGATCACAATGAAATTTGGTATACATAGATATTTTTTCATGAAGAAGTCTCTCATTTTAAAATTCAGCTGTGTAGTTTCTCTAAAAATGAATATTATTTATACAGGGTGTCCCATAAATCAACGTCAAGCCGAAAACTGGCAATAGGCCAAGTCGTGACAGCTATTAGAAAAATATTTCAAAAAGTCTTGGTCATGTACTTTTCAAATTTTATGGATTCTAAAATAAATCTCAAAAAGTGACACCTTATGATGATCTTTCAAGTCCTGTGACTACAAATATTAACTTTTCGTCAGTTTTTTTCTGTGACGTTACCATGAATAACCCTTCTGTAAATTACAGTTAAAATTTAAAACATAACTACCTCAGTTTCAAATAAAATGTTAGATTTTTGCCCAACATTGAATTCAAAATTATTACATCAACCAACTTTAACCGCGTTTAGTGTAAAAAAAAATGTACTACACTATTCTGGCAAGTAACATTAAAAGATGGCGCGTTTAGTCTGGATTCCAAAATGGTATGGAAAAAAAGTTATTTGTTAGTTTTAGGTGCGATTGAAATAAAATTCATCTGTTGGATTTCTTTAGTTATAATTGTTATTAAATCAGATTTACCAAGTTTATATTGAATGTTCGAACTGTTTACCTTCAGCTGCAATGCAAGCTCTACATCTCTTTAAAAATGATCGCGTAATAAGACGGGCGTATCTTCTCAAGTTGATGTATTCAGCGGCTTCTGCAATTCATTGGCGCAGCTCGTCTAAATTTTGAATTGGTTCAGAGTACACGATATCCTACATCGTACCCCAGTAAAAGAAATCTATGGGGTTTAAATCGGGTGAACGGGCAGGCCACTCCTCTCGGTGCTTCTGCAAGATCGTTTGACAAAATAGCACTCTCTCTAGGTAGCAGACTTTGTACTCATCGTACATAGTATGGGTGAAACTCGTTTTTTTTTTAAATAGGCTGTGCAGTACTTTTGGGGACTCCTATGCTCTGTTGAATTCCATGTACTGAGATACTTGGGTCTTCTTCAACTGCTTACGGGGCTTCGGCCTCGTAGTGCATTACGGGTCTTCCCTTGCTAACCATTTGACTAGGGAATCGACCCTCTGATAATGACCGATGCACATTAATAAATACTCGATGATCGGGATAACGCTCAGTCTTTGGGCATCTCTCACGATACATTCTTGCTGCAGCATTGGCGTTGCATAAGCATTCTCCATAAATGAGATGCATGTAGGCGTATTCCTGTGCGGTGTATCGAGATGGCATAATAACAGACTACACAAAACACGGGATTACGATTAAAACAAGTCCGGAGTCGTCAGAAACAGTGCAGATAAATTCAAAGCACAATGCAAATCAAGTTCAATAAACAAAGCCACAGTTGTATGTACGAAGTCAATACAAATACTGAAGTATTGCACAATTTACCTATCGCATCTCTGTTTCGCCAGAGTGGCGTCTCTATCTGTCAGACGAAATGATGGGTCAATCCGTCTCGCTCTTAGATAAAAGTAGCGTCACTATCTATCTCGCTCACACTTAACAAAGTAGCGTCACCATCTGTCTCGCTCGCACTAGTCAAATAACGTCACTCTTCGTCTCAATCGAACTTGCATGAAATCCGGCTTCATTAAAAGTTTTTTCTCAATTAAGAAGTAGCAATTAGTAAATGGCATACCATTTTGGAATCCAGACTAAACGCGCCATCTTTTAATGTTACTTGCCAGAATAGTGTAGTATATTTTTTTTACACTACACGCGGTTAAAGTTGGGTGATGTAATAATTATGAATTCAATGTTGGGTAAAAATCTAACATTTTATTTAAAACTGAGGTAGTTATGTTTCAACGTTTAACTGTAATTTACAGAAGGGTTATTCATGGTAACGTCACAGAAAACAAACTGACGAAAAATTAATATTTGTAGTCACTGTGACTAAGTCACAGGACTTGAAAGATCATCACAAGGTGTCACCTTTTGAGATTTAGTTTTGAATCCATAAAATTTGAAAAGTACATGACCAAGATTTTTTAAAATATTTTTCTAGTAATTGTCAGTTTTCGGCTTGAAGTTGATTTCTGGTACACCCTGTATTAGATTATTTTATAATCAATTAAATAAGTCAACATTATAACTGATTAACACGAATGCAATCGTTTCGATAGAATAAGTTATACCTACACTGGTTCAATAGACATTACTGAATTCTTCATTGGTGTATGGATCAGAATGTTATGAATGCTTTGTTTAAAAGACTTATTATCCGCTATTCTTTGATATTGGATTGAGACATCTTATTGCCATATACTGATTGATCACATCCCTCTCTCTCTTTCTCTCTCACTCACTCACGCTGGTTGAATTAATTGGAAATAGGTATTGGTACATCTTACCAGTTACCGGCAAAAATTGCCGATTTTAGTTAATATATCTTTTATTGATGAAATATGCTTATTTCGTGATTTTTATATTGTATGTTGGTATTATCTAGGTTGAAAAGATAGTCTGGTTTTTAAGTTGTATATCAGTCGGTCTGGGAGAGAAATAAAGTATCATATATATATATATATATATATATATATATATATATATATATATATATATATATATATATATATATATATATATATATATATGTATATATATATATATATATATATATTTATATATATATATATATATATATATATATATATATATATGAATATATATATATATATATATATATATATATATATATATATATATATATATATATATATATATATATATATATATATATATATATATTTCTTTAAAATCTATATATATATATAAATATATATAAATAAATATATATATATATATATAAATTTATATATATATATATAAATTCTATTTACCAATTTTAATTTTTGCATTGGAAATTCTGAATACTGAATTTTCAGAATTTGTTTCCAACAATTTGTCTATAAAACATTCCAATTGTATCCATAATTTTTATGATTTTACTAAACATATTTCAGCTTTACAAGAGGAATTAATTTCAACTTGAAAATTACTTTATAATAATTTTGTTCAACATTATCCCACAGGCATTAGGGAATCTTTATTTCATTCGAGATTCCATAGAAGACATTCTAATTTGGGACTTTAAAAATAACGTATTCTTGCCAGTTCATGGTAAAGAGATCCATTCAGGAAATATCGAATCGGTTGCTACCAAAGAAAAAGCAAAATTTCCTCAAGAGTTCTTTCCAGAGGTGAGTTATTAATATATAGGTTGTAAAGTTTTATGTCTAATCATGAAAAGAAATTCTTATAATATTTTCACTAATTCATTTCTCATCATATTATATAGAATCATTCCTTGCTAAATTATTTATTCACACTCACTGTCGGCGGAGTCACCAAAAAATAAAATTGACCCATTGTTTCACATCACGTTGATGCAACGATTATAACTAAAAGGAAGAATATCTGAAGTTGCAGGCATTTAAAAAAATAAGTTTTGTGTTTTAGATTCGATAAGATTGAATAAGTTGTTTCAAAATAACTGATAATTTTCCAAAAATATCGGTTTAGAAAAATGTTTGATGGAAATACCATTAGTAGGTCAAAACTTATATGTTTCAGGCTATCAACCCAGCTTCAAGAGTTTTTCAACTGATTTAAAAATGCAACTGCCTATATAGATATTTATTATTTATATTGCTCATGAAAGCAGTAATATAAACACATAGATTGTGGCATTTTAAAATCAGTTACAAAACTCTTGATACTTGGTTAATAGCCCTCAACATATAGTTTAATAATTGGTGGAATAAACACAAGTGTTTTACTTCACATGACTTATAATATTTCAAAAATTTTCTGCACCTTGTATCTTCTTGAGTAAACAAAATTGTTCTAAAGTAACTTGAATTATATCACTTTATTTTTGTCCAAAGTAATTATATCTGAGGTTTATCCTATTATTTACTGAACAGCCTATATATATATATATATATATATATATATATATATATATATATATATATATATATATATATATATATATATATATATATATATATATATATATATATATATATATTAGGCAATTTTAAGATCATAAACCCGCATACGGAAGCAGCTGTTTACACGTGTTTCGGACTATTTAGTCCTCATCAGAACAGCGTAGCCAAGTTATGGTTGGACAAACTTGGAGATGGAGAAACAGAACAATCGAAATCCTTCATTGTAAAAGATCATCGCACATTTGCAGCTAACAGCTCGAACACTCCAGTTTAGGAGCAAGATCTTCACATAAGCCACGGAGGCAATTAATGTCTTCTACCGGACCTCGGACCAAGTAAATCTTAAGATACAATAAGGCTTAAGCGGGGAAAAATCAAGATATTAGGCAATTTTAAGGTCATAAACCCGCATACGGAAGCAGCTGTTTACACGTGTTTCGGACTATTTGGTCCTCATCAGAACAGCGTAGCCAAGTTAAGGTTGGACAAACTTGGAGATGGAGAAACAAAACAATCGAAATCCTTCATTGTAATATCTTGATTTTTCCCCGCTTAAGCCTTATTGTATCTTAAGATTTACTTGGTCCGAGGTCCGGTAGAAGACATAAATTGCCTCCGTGGCTTATGTGAAGATCTTGCTCCTGAACTGGAGTGTTCGAGCTGTTAGCTGCAAATGTGCGATGATCTTTTACAATGAAGGATTTCGATTGTTTTGTTTCTCCATCTCCAAGTTTGTCCAAACATAACTTGGCTACGCTGTTCTGATGAGGACCAAATAGTCCGAAACACGTGTAAACAGCTGCTTCCGTATGCGGGTTTATGACCTTAAAATTGCCTAATATCTTGATTTTTCCCCGCTTAAGCCTTATTGTATATATATATATATATATATATATATATATATATATATATATATATATATATATATATATTATATATATATATATAATATTATATATATATAATATATATATATATATATATATATATATATATAGTTATATATATATATATATATATATATACATACTAGCAGATCCTAATGAAGTAAGCAATCGCAAGCAGATGCTATGGCGTGATCATAAAAGTGAACAGGAAAGTTCTTAGGAACTGTATTAAAATATAATAATTTAAATTCTTCTTTATACCATTCATCCGATTTAAAATATATGCCTACGCCTTGGGTAAAAAAGTTTATTTGAAGAGAGCACTGAGAACTGAACACATATGTGCATGACATGCGTCTTTTAGTCCGTTGAAAGTCGGTCCATGCCGCATTCCCTGTCAGGAAATTAGGAATTTCCATAGTAATGTAAAACGATAGAAAAGTAAACTCATTTTTAACGTAACTTAAAGGGCTGAATAAGATTTCAGAACCTTTTAACTGCCCATAGATAATATTTAGCTAGAAAAACATGTACCCCTCCAAAAAAATTTTCAATATACTTTTATGATTGATATTATGATTGACTCGGTTGTTAACTTCGTTGAAATCTACAAGTTGACTCAAGTATAGAGTTATGTTTCATCAAAAAACGGCGGGAAAATAATTTGTTAACTTCTGTGCTTGGCAATTTTCTTTCAGTGCAAATGGTCGAGAAAGGGTTTTCTGCGCACTCGCTGGTCCTTGAAAGGGACGGTATTCGATCTGGTCAACATTCATCTGTTTCATGACGCTTCCAATTTCGTCGCTATGGAAACATCTCCGTCAATATATTCAAAAAACCGTAAACGAGCTCTGGAACACACATTAGGGAGGTTCCATGATGGTAAAATACCGTATTTCTTATTCGGTGATTTCAATTTTAGGACGGATACTAATACAGTTGTTAAGGTACTATTGAACATTCCTTATTCGAGGTCTGTTCAGACTTTAACGGAACATTTATAATAAAATTTAGCTATTGAGCAAAAGGAAAATGAGCATGAGGTTCATGTCAAGGTTTTAACTTGGTCCGTTAACTTTTTTATCTTACATTTAATCACTTTAGAAATTCGATTTTATTTTATTTTAACTACTTTCAGTGTATTTTAAATGAATAATCGAGGTCACATTATGTGCAGGACTTTCAAATGTATTAAGACACCTTAAAATACCAAAAAATTAAGTATATTACAAATACTAACACAAATTAACAAACTGTTTATAGCAATCTGAAATATTGATTATTTCTCATTGATCTATATTCTGTAGTAGATGATGTGGGATAGTTACCTAGATATAACTTCAATTCTAGTTTGCCATTTATACATAATGTAAACATTTATACATAATGTAAAAAAGTAGAATTATTTATTATGTCCAACTCAAATTGTTGATGTTTTTATTGGTTGGATAGAAACTTTTAAAGTCTGATGAGATCCTCGAGTATTAAATGTTCACTTAAATGTTTATCCCTCTAATCAATCCTTGTTTAGAAAATAACTGAAGGCCTCAACACGAACAGGGTGCAAAATAATAAAAATAATGATTACACCAAAGTTCATTACACGAACGATGAGGATAAATTAGTATTATGCATTGGAAAAAAGGAATTCTGCCATCCTGATCTCAGCAGTTGTAAGGCTAGTGTAGATTTGAATCCTATTTGGGTGAGTCTTCAAATGAAATACATTACATATTATTGTACTTTATGCAATTTATTTGTTTTTTTCTGGCCGATCTAAATATAGAGGTCATTATACAATAACACAAGATAATATATATATATATATATATATATATATATATATATATATATATATATATATATATATATATATATATATATATATATATATATATATATATATATATATATATGTATATATATAGATCGCTCTAAAATTGTTTAATTTTCATTGCTTCACAAGTTCTCCAGATGACTTAACAGAATAACTCTGAACATTTCCTTTACTTTTGAAGTGAGTATAAATGTAGGTTGTTTAGAACTGTGATTATATATATATATATATATATATATATATATATATATATATATATATATATATATATATATATATATATATATATATATAAGGTGTCCCAGAATTTTTTAGACAGGCTATAACTCTAAAACGGCTGAAGATAACTTCATAAAATTTGGTATGCAGCAATTGGACGGATTTTACAATATTGCGAATCCCTCATGACGTCAGCGAAATCATCACCGTAGCTATGACGTCATGTCATTATAAAATATCAAATGTAAAGGTGGTCATGTGACTGCTCATATTAAAGGTCTTTTTATTCTGAATTCAACGATGTAATACACTTAGTATGTTAAAATTTATTAATTATGTATTTTCGATCAAAAGGAGTTCAACAAAATAAATAAAAAGTTTAATAAACAAATTTAATCACATGAAAATCAGGTTTGAGGCTTGTGTTGAAATTAATTGTAGAATAATGGTATTATTGCCTTGATTTTCATGTGATTAAATTTGTTTATTAAACTTTTTTATTTATTTTGTTAAACTCCTTTTGATCGAAAATACACAACTAATAAATTTTAACATACTAAGTGTATTACATGGTTGAATTCAGAATAAAAAGACCTTTAATATGAGCAATATATATATATATATATATATATATATATATATATATATATATATATATATATATATATATATATATATATATATAGGAAAATTCATGTAAATTGCATAAAGGGCTGTAGGTTATTCAAATGTGTTTATGAATCAAGTCATACATTCCAGCTTAAGTCTTACGATAAGGAGTTGGATACATTTCAAGAGTTAGTCACCGAATATCCTGTAAAATTTCCTCCATCTTATCCGTTCGAAGAGGATCTGGATAAGCCGTCTATTTACATGCCCACGCGATGTCCGTCTTGGTGCGATCGTGTCCTTCTAAGTCATTCAGCCAAAGAACTCATTAGCGAAGATCACCCTGTAGAATACAATCTGATGGGTGTGGAGACTTGCATGGGAGATCATAAGGTAATGAAACATTTTAAAATAGTTTGTATCAGAAATAGTGTAAATCTAGCCAATAGTTTGATTTTCATTTTCGTAAATTAACTCAGCAGTTTACTTTTTCCATAAGTCTTAGCGTCTGTGAAAATGCATAATTTCAAGATTTCACGTTATTTTAAAGGACACTCGTTTCAAATTGAATATCTGTCCCCAATTTCGACTCCAAATTATGGGAAGAGACGTAATATTTCTATTTCGCCAGATTTGCGAATCGTAGCCCCAGTCGATAAAGAAGTACACAAAGTAAATAAATATAATCCGTATCAATATTTTATGGTCCTACTACTTCTCTCTATTTTTAAATGGAGTTTGTCTGCGTTCAGCATTATCACTGTCTTCGACTAAGAAAATTTTTACCTCAAATCCATCATTGAAAACTATTTCATTTTTAACTTTTGATTCATCTTCATAAAAAAAAGTTCCACATGTTCTTGTACACATAGCTTAGTTTAGATCTGAATTTGTCTATTTTTAACCTATTTCGGTGGGTGAGTACAGTAGTGGAACATTTCAAAATTACCATCAACAGTGATTTATTATTAATTCTGAAACCTTAGTCAAAAATTTTGTGGAAAAACAACGGATCACAAGTCCAAATGCTACCCGAAAACATATAATAAATGAGTCAATTTTTTCAATAGATGCATGATTTGTGGTAAAACAAATAGCACTTCAATAAACAATACTGCATAGCCTCAAAAAAATATAGGCTAAGCCTTCTCGCTTTGATCTTGTGTAACATAAATCTTTGGTAACATATTTAAAATCATTCAAGGGGAGTGTTACTAATTAACTTTAAGTCTAGATATATTAGTTTAATAATTTTGATATGGATATGAAATGAATTAAAGGCATCTATTGTCATTCGTACTCTTCATGTAATATTTTCTTGAGATAAAACTATAGTTATGCCCTATATGTTACAATAGTTCAGTGTGAGAAGAGTTATTTTTATAATTTTTTGTTTGTTTGACGACCATGGAATGTGCATGCAGCGTCAATGATAAAATGATAATATTAAAACAATGATTTATAAAAACAATTTACACATATATTAAAAGCCTTTTTTCGTTGAATTTGAAAAATTATTAGGAACCTTATATAATATTGAAGCAATTATTTGTGGAGACTTCCACACTCTGAAAAAGTTGATGATCAATGGAACAAATTCATTGAAATTTATTCAAGAGAGTTTGAAATGGCTTGTCCAAAGAAGAAAATCAAATGTAGAAGTATGGAAAAAGGCAAAATATGCCCTACTGATTAAAAGACACAACAATGGTCAAAACGCCTTGAAATTCTGTGTTTATGTAAGCATAAAAACAAGATCTTTGATACAGCATACAAACAAGCTAAAAAAGAATATGATAACCTACTCAAATCCCAAAAATGTGGACAGTATCAAAAAAGTATTTTAAAATCGGATAATAAAAGTAAAAGCCTCTAGAAAGTAGTCAACAAAATCAGAGGAAATGACAACAGTAATAATATACATATACCTGGAGAGCTGTCAGATATAGCAAACAAATTCGTAGATTACTTTTCAAGCTCAGCTATGATCAACGCTCATACCTACAATGATCCATTGGAACATAATATACCATTCAATCGCAACACATTAATCTTTGACGCAGTGATGACAGATGATATAAGAGAAGTTTGCAAACATCTCAAAAATAAGAAAAGTCATGGAGAGGATAAAATCCCAATTATTAGTGTAAAAAGAAGTTTGGAACCAATACTAGATATATTAACCCATATTATCAACAACTCCCTGAAGTATGGAATATTTCCAAATCAATTAAAATCTGCAGTTGCTACACCAATATATAAGAAAGCAGAAAAGTGCCTAGTTCAAAATTATAGACCAATTAGTATTCTCCCTTCGTTTTCTAAAATATTTTAACTTATAGTTAGTAAGCAATTGATAAAATTCTTCACCGAACATCATTTATTCTCTACAGCCCAGCATTGATATATCAGAAATAAATCAACAGTGACAGCGATCTATCAGTTCGTCACAAAAATTTTAGATGCACTTGAGGATGATGTTGTTGTGATTGGACTCTTCATTGATTTATCTGAAGCTTTTCACAGTTTGATTCATGAATTTATATCGCAAAAAATGTGGAGCTACGGAATAAGAGACACTACACTTCAATGGTTTAAATCTTATTTATCATCCAGGAGTCAAAAAGTACTTCTAAGGGATGGAGTGAAACAAGTATTCTCAAAAACCTTATCAATAGATCTAGGAGTACCACAAGGTTCAATATTGGGTCCTATAATTTTCATCATTTTCATAAATGACTTGACTATCGGTTTAAACAACAAACAACATATCTGTGTTCAAAATTACGCAGATGACACAAGCCTTGTAGTAAGAAATGACAACTTGCCAGATCTGACTGATGCTGTGGATATCGCCATTCAGCAAGCTCAAAACTGGTTCAATAGCAATCGACTACATATCAATGAAGATAAAACAACTGCAACTTTCTTTAAAACAACTAATTTCAAGATGAAAACTCCTAAAGTATCAACAACGAATAGTCAAGTCATTGAATCTCAGAACTCATCAACGTTTCTGGGTATCTACATTGATGAGTATATGAAATGGGATGTACTCATAACACAGTTGTGTACCAATTTGAGTTCTATCTGCTTCTCTTTGAAAGTAATGGAGAAGTATCTGAGTTGGTCTACGTTGAAAGTGGTTTATCAGGCAGTTTTTGAATCAAGTTTTCGATATGGTTCTATGTTTTTTGGAAATAGTAGCCTTGTGGAGAACATAAATGTTCTGCAAAAAAAAAGGCGCTGCGTGCCATTTTGAGGATGAAGTCTGATGCCTCCTGCAGAGGTAAATTTCGCTAAAAAAATCTTCTTACAGCTACAGCCATATACATCCAGGAAAGTCTTCTTTTTGTTTTCAAAAACCAGCAACTGTTTGAACAAAACACTGCCAGTGTATACAACACGAGAACAACTGTTTTGGAGTAACCAAAGCATCAACTCACAAAATACAGAGAAAGGACCTCAATGCACCTGTACAAGATACAACAATGCTTTGCCTTCAAATATCAGGACAGAAAGGAATATAAAAAAATATAAGTCGAGAGTATTTAAAATGCTAGTTAATAACGAACCTTACAATGTTAACGAGTTCTTGGAATATTGTCGTTCATTGACGCAATTTCAAGTCGGAGAGTTCATAGATTATCTATGACTTCTCATATTTGGAAATAAAGCAATTTATTATTATTATATTATTATTGTTATTATTAAATAAAATACGCACGACGTTCTTCTTCAGATGCTAAATGCAAACTAAATATATGACGAATTATGTATAAAGGGTAAATAGAAAGATGATTACAAATAATTAGTGAAATAGTTTTTATAAACCATTGTTTTAATATGTTTATTAATTCACATCATGTATCGGCCCAATCAATCCAAAATAAAATGATAACATTTTCAATAGTACAAAGAGCACTTCGCATCGCAAATATTTTCCCAAAGGGTATTCAGGATATATAGTTTCGTTCGTGAAATTGTGGTTGAGATGCAACCGAAAATATTTACAGTAACATTATACTGTGTTTATTGTTTCAGCCCGTCTATTTGAACGCCAAACTTAAGGCCAACGCAGGTACAGTTTGTGATCACGTGCATTACGAATGCCTGCCTGCTCCTTGCCAGTATTGTCGCTCTATAGCTTCCGTAAAAATTAACATCACCGACATGAGCGACATCTCGGCTTCGTTCGGAACGTATCATTTCTTCCGCGAGGTAGACTCGACGCTTTTGCACGAGCCCATCACTAGAGATATGCTGATGCATGAACCGTACACGCCAGAGAGCGCCGAATCGCACTCTCCTCTACCGGATAAAGTAGTTAATTACAAGGTCGAACCCGTGTCCCCTAAACTACTCAAGAGTAAGTTAGAACACATATTAGAGCACGAGGCTAAATCGGAATCAAAAACAATCGAACGATCGAGGTCGGAAATCGATGAGAAAGACATAATTTCTCGCGTTTACTTCGATGATCGAAGCAAATCGATACCTGTTCCCCTCTTGGGGGAAACGGACGCCTCCCTTAAGAGGAGTCAGCCGGAAGACCGACTGAATTGCTCGTCGCATGACTCATTGAAAATTGACATGGATATAGAGAATACAATTAACGAAATCGATAAGAAAGGTAGTAGGAAAAAGAGCAAACTTCGGTTTCCCGGGTTGCAAAAACAAAATAAGTGTTGCTGCATATCGTAGTATCTGGTTGTTTTTCCTGGAAATGGAAAAATAATCAGTTGTTTGATTTAACCGAATTGAGTAAGTAAGGGAGGTTGACAAGTTTGCAGATGACTTGAACTAGACGAAACAGAATAATTAGAAAGGAGAGCCTAAATATTTCAAAAATAACAAGAGAATATGTGGATATGCTGCAATTATAAAATAAATAAGGGATGTTTAGAGCTGAAAATTGCTTAGGGCGGTGTTTTTTTGCCATATGTCCGAGGTGGGTAAAGAAAGTGTAAACTCTCCTTCCACTTCAGGTACTTCCATTACTTGTTTCTCCGCAAGGCTGGGCGGCGTTAAACTGAAGTAAATCTATAATTAGTTTTCTATTTATCGTTTTTGATATTCTTTAAAGTTCTTTCCAAATCGTAGAATTATTAATAAATAATATTGAGGTAGCTTCACAATTAGTCATATTCCCATATATGGTTATATCCTCATTTTATCTTTTTCATACTGAAGCAATAGTTCAACATAAAGGAAAAAATTAAAAAAATTGCGGTATAAAAAAGAAAATAGTTGACTGCAAATAAATTTTGAAATATTGCTAATGTGATAATATTATTCCCATTAACTGTTGCGTAATATGGAAAATATATACATGAACTAAATGAATCAACGACAATAGAATACATTATTTTGTCCGATTCTACCAGAAAACGTAATTCTATTAACACAAACGTTGTAGTTGATGCATATGCGAATACAAATAAGTTAAAACAAAATAACCTTTAAGACAATCAAAATTTCTTTTACTTCAATTTTGAACCAATTGAAATTAATTTTTTTCCGTTGATTGTGTAGCATATGTGAGCGTAGTTATTTGACTAAAGAAAATGTCTGTACGGTTTATAATATCTCTGACATCTTGAAAATGCTATTAGATTACCTGACATAAAAGCTTACATGGGCTGTTTTTATTATACATATATACGCAGATATCGAGATAAAATTATTGAGGAGAAAGGTTGTCAGAAAATAAGTGTCATTTTTAAATGTTGACATTTTTTTCCCATTGGTTTTGAGAAGGGAGAAATGTATTTTCGGAAATAAGTTAAAAATCCTATTCTGTATAACATATTATTCGTTCTCTCTCCCTGAAGAAGAAAATCAAAACTTTCCGGGAAAACTGCCTAAAATCGTTGTGGACATTTCCTCAAGATTTTCTTGTTTTTGAAGCTTAAATTTTACTACCCATGAAGATGTTACCTCTACCTACAGAAATCCATATAAATAAATAGTACTATAAAAAAAATGATTTGAATAGATAATATCAGCGTGTAATCTATGTTTTTTTGGGCCATCTAGTATTATATTACGATCAATAATTTTTTCTGGTGGTGTCAATCTCAATCGCCTTGCATGACAAATCATTTAGAAATTTCATGTGATTAATCAATTTTTTTTTCAATTTAATATTCGTTCAAATATGTGTTGAATATTCAATTGCATTTTTTTTATATTTGGAAAATATTGGCGGAAATTGAAATAGGCAAACTATAAGTTTTTAAAATAATACTTCACTATAACTAAATGGTATACAGAAGAATCTGATTCATTTACTCTAAATTTAGGAGGCGCTATGGATAGGGTGGATTTTTATTTCAGTTTTAAAAAGAATTTTTATGAATCGTATAAAATTCGATTATAAAATAAAAGGATATATTTTTTTAAAATACTATACTTTCCTTAGAAAGTAGGAACGTTCGCATATAAATCATGTGCATACTAATTTTGATGACATACTTTTTCCATTTCCAATAAAAGGTTTATTTCAAAAGTCAATTGAACATGAACAACTTGATGAATCTAAATCATGTACAAGTAGTATTAATGGAATCTCGAAACCACTGCTCTAAATATACTAGCACTGTCAATTAATAATAGAATTGTGAAGTATATGTTAAATATCAACCCATATCGCATAATATATGTATAAATGTCGGTCAATTTCAACATGATTCCTGCTGTTCGAAGGGTAATAAATTCTAAAGATTTTGTATTTATAGCATATAATGGGATAGGAATCTGGTGAATTATGTAAAACTATACTGGAATACAGTATAAATTTATTTGTAATTAAAAAAAAGTAGTTGTTACTAAGCATAGATTTTATTATTTATCTAAATGAAATATTTCCAAGAGGATGTATTGTTCGCTATTTCGTTTTTTCTTTTATTCTATAATAAGTTAACTACAATCCAAAGTATAAACTTGAATTCGTAACTTGATAATTTCATATACATCGATCACAATTAAATTAATTTTCTCTAAAACTTCTAAGTGTCTAGAATTATCACAATCGATACCTCTGCTAGAAGGAAACAGATTACTATATCTTATATCAGTTGATTTTAGCGTCAGTCATACTTCCTTGATTAAAACTTCCTTGTATACCTAATTTTTCAATCTCGCGAATTTTGTTAGAATTTCCTACAGGAAATCACATATCAAGATTCAAAAAAAATATATGTCTATTGATCTAGAGAGAGAGAGAAACAGCTTTATTGCCCTATAAAATTACAAAATTTTGTCGACAAAGCACATACCTATAAAAAATTAAAAATTAAATTTAACAATGATAACTAATCAATCAAAACACACTTTCAATCGTTGAACAAAACAAGAATCTATTAAATAGAAGAACAAAATAGAAAAACATTTATCAGTCAATTATGTATGAACATATGTTAAGAATCAACATATTTGTCAACTAAACTTATTATACAGATATAAAATTTTGTATATTACAAAAAAAAACATTAATATATGTTGCTACTAAATGTGGATCTCAAGGGTCTATGTTACATTGTGAAATTCAGTTATAGAATAAAATTCTGCTACTGAGTAAAATGGTCTCTCCAAAAGAGAAGCCTTTGTCGAACTTCGGAACTTTTTGTACGTACTCAAGGATTTTAGCTCCAATGGTAGATGATTGTATAACTTTTCGGCATTGTAGGTAAATGAGTTTTTTGTTAAGATGGAGGTGGGCGTTATTAAATAAATATCGGTATCTGAATTTCTTGTGAGATATCTATGATTTGGTCTTTCTGAAAAGTTATGAATGTGTTTGCGAACCAAACAGACGGATTCGAATATGAATAGTGCAGGAAGAGTTAGAATTTAGAATTTTTTTAAAGTAGAATTCTATTCATGAAAATTTGCACAATTCATGTCTCTTTAAATAATTTCGTCAATCAACTATTGGCGTGTTTCAATAAAATATTACCTAAGCTATAAGTAGTATAAGTAAATTAATATCAATCAAAGGGGCAATATGTTAAGAATTGTAGATAAAATAAATACAATTTGTAAACTTATAATCGTTGGGTTCCTTGTGAAATTTTCTACTCAATAAATAACTTTCATTCAATGACATTTTTTGGAGTCTTTACGCAACTGCCTCTTTGCTAAGCGGCGACGCCGTTGCGTCGAAATATTAGGAGTTATTTTCGAAAAGAATATCATACAAATGAATCTCAATTTGTTTTACACTAGCTCAATACAGAAAATTTTCTTCGTGACAAGTAAACTTCAATGGTCCAATAAATAATTTCCCTTGTCATATGTTAATATCGATGTCTTCGAATCTTTCAAGATATGATAGCTTTAATCTTTGGATAGGAAGTACTTGTTATTTTGGTTTTAATAATTGAAATATTATTTTGAAAATGAAGGTGAAGGTTTTGGTTCAACAAAAATTGTCGAAAAAGTATATATTTCAATCATAGTGACATTTAATTTTGGTTGATAACTTACTCCTGGGTGGTTGGAAGTACTTTTCTGTCGAAAATGTATCAAGTTCGATTCAGGAAAGGTTGATTTACCAATAGTAGATTTAAATAAGGCATGAAAATGTGTTTTCTTTGTTTCTTGCATTTCTACTTGTTGTTCAGTGCATTTATGTATGTCTAGACAGACCGTTGAATGTTGTAAAGCTAATTTTTGTCATGTTTTTTTAACGTTGTTATGCTTTCGATGTAGTCGATTTTGGTGTTCACTCATATTCATACATTGTGAAAATATGAACATTATTCGAGATTTTCATCTAGTCATTTTTATTGTTATGCAAAAGAAAAAGCCCAGTGAAATTTGACTTTTAAGTATTGAAATGGAATTATCACAATTGGTTGAAAAAATTAATTAGATTTTCTTATCACGGTAGCTCAAATTTCTTCTGTATAACACGTATATACAGAACAAAAATAGTTATTTTTATTTACACTCGAGTGAGGCAAATGATATATACCAGTCGAGAACGTAATTTGCGCCCTAGCGGTAGGAACACTTGGCTCCTGAGTAGTTTATTATATTTTTTCCACTCCAGTTCTTCCAAATTAAAAAAAAAAGTTTAAATTATACAATTTGGGCAATCCAACTGAAACTGATAGAACATTTGTTTCAGTCAGTCCTGTTAATGAACACCATGATTTTGAATCTGTCATACACACAAAGTATTTAACTTACCTCCCGGGAGATGAGTAATACTTTATTTCCTCAAATCAGTTTTATATTGGAGTACTAATTTATGTGGAAATTTATAATAATCAAATAACCAACGAAATAAGCTGACGTGTTTAAACATTGATATACTCGATATCATTATAATATTTAAATCTCCAAATTATTGTGCCTCATCAGTGATGCAAATGAATTATTTAACGATACCTACCTATAGATGAACACAGTCATATACTTAAACAGTGGTATATACCTTATTCAAGCACAAATAGAATACCGTTCAGTGAAGTTTATTGAACTACGACATTTCATCAAACTAGTTTCATTTTGACTTGTACTATTTCTTGAAAATGGTTGGCTGACAGCATTTGTTAGAGAGAGTAAGTAGAATAAAAGAATATCGTGCTTGGCGTAGATTATTTTCTTCAGGAATCTAAGCACTAATGAAGCCGAAACAGTTTTTTATTGAGTTCTTTAACGGTTTAACATAATTAACCTGTATGTTGGAGTACTTAGAGTTTCATTGGAAGATTATTTATCAACTATCACTTTCAAATTAATTGTCTCCTTTATAATATGTTAAACCGGGCTTTGATCAACAGATTTGCATTATAATTTGCATAGGTATTACAAAAAAGTTATGTCTATCTCGATCTATGTGCTACCATTTGTGCGATTAATAGTCAAGAAACGAAATTTTTATTAAACGAAAATTGAATTAAATCCGAATTTTTTTTCTTGAACTTCAACCCATCAAATTTCACTGGTGATTGTAGATTTGTACCTGTTCTAAGCTGCCAGTTTAAAATAGCCCTAGTTCGAATATCTTAATTAGTGCTTTTCTGATTTTGTATTCCACAGGGACCGTATGAGAAGAAACTCTAACTGGGGATTCGAGAGATCATCTTCATTATTTGATATCTCGAATACTGACAAATGATTATATTTCTTGATGTATGAATAGTTGATTTTCTAATAATACTGATACGACCTAACATTAGTAGAAAAACGTTATAATTTTAGTTATCATTTCGTTATTTATTAATTTAAACATCAATATCAACTCGGTATAAATTAATTGGAATACTCAAAATTATTGCACTTGTACGTACATACAAAACAATTGTTTTCAATTATCGAATATGTTTTCAACTTGATCTGACTAGCTTACAGGTTGATTTTACATTGGATTCACAGACTACATACGAGGGTTGCTATTTATATTTCTGGCCTAATAATGAAAAAAACAAATATGTAGGATCGAAATTGGTTTTATTGTTTTTCAAAATATTCTCCATGATGATCAATACACTTTTACATGCGTTTGAACAAATTTTCAAAGCACTTTTTCCAGTCTGATTAAGGTAACTCCAAAACATGCATTTCGAATGCATCAACCGCTTCTTCGGGGGTCGAAAACCGTTGTCCGCGTAATTTATTTTTGATGTGTGGGAATAAGAAAAAGTCATTGGGTGCCAAATCAGGACTGTACGGCGGATGACCCATCAGTTCGATCTTTCGCTCCGTCAGAAATGCCTTTGTTTGAGTCGATGTGTGAGAGCTCGCATTGTCATGATGAAGAATGATTCGCCTGTTCTTCTGCTTTTTTCGAATTTCTCCGATGACTTCTGGCAAACAAATGGTCGTGTACCATTCAGAATTGACGGTTCTGCGTTGCTCTAACGCTACTGTTGCCACATGACCGTTAATGCCGAAGAAACAGGCAACCATTTGTTTCGATGCGCTTCTTCCTCGAACAACTTTTGTTGGTTTTGCCTCGTCTTGGAAGACCCATACAGTTGATTGTTGTTTTGTTTCCGGCTCATATGCAAAGATCCATGATTCGTCACCTGTGTAGATGTTATACGCAGCCTTTTATGTACCTTGAACATATTTTTTCAACGCACCAATCGACACGAGCCTTTTTTGAGCGTTTGTCAGATTATGCGGGATCCAACGCGAACAAATTTTTTTTACGCCCAAATGTTCATGCAATATCTTGTTGATGCTAGTCATACTAATGTCCAAAGACACCTCTATCTCACGGTATGTCACATGACGATCTTGCTTTATCAGTTCACGCACAGCATCGATCTTTTCTGGCACAACAACGGATTTTGGACGACCTGCACGGGATTCGTCCTGGATCGAACATCGACCACGATTAAATTCGTTAAACCAGTTTTTTACAGTACTGTAGGATGGCGCTTTATCGCTGTACAAAGAATTAAGTTCATCGAAGCACTCTTGTCTTGACAATCCACGTCGAAAGTTATGAAAAATAATCGCACGAAAATGTTCACGATTCATTTCAATTTTTTGAAAGAGGAGAACTTTTCAATTCACTGTCAACAACACAAATAAAGCTATAATGGTAAATTGTCTGCAGAATTTATGTTTACAAATATTAAATTATCGTTTGGAATCGTCAGCGGTCGCCTAGCAACGCTTAATGTTGCCAAGGCCAGAAATATAAATAGCAACCCTCGTACATTAAAGTTGACAAATTCGGAAGTGAATAGAATAGCAATGTAAGAGATTAGTGACAATTCTTATTTTATTGGTATCAATGAGGGAATAACTACAAAAAATAAATATGGAACTAGTGCTTCTCATGATAAACTTGCATTCATGAAAATCACATAAAGTTTACTGACGTTAGCAAAAACTCCACAATAATAGGTATTCTTACTAGAGAACTTGAAATTAATTTAAACTCGTATTAGAGGAAAGCATAGGCCTTTGTAATGAATATTCAATCAGGACGGATGTATTTGACCTACAATTATTAGATTTCATGCTGTTTCGATTCCAGTAATGTATGTTTCCTGGGATTTTTCGTTGGCCTCTCTGCTGTTTTTCACGTCTTAGCTATTGCCGTCGCCGATTTTAGTAGGAAACGAGAAAAAGTTTAACGAATCACGTTGCTTCAAGTGAGCAACACTAATAAGATTTTATTAATTCTTAACAGCTGTATGATTTTATTAAATTGAAATTATTAGTCAAGTTATAACTATCGATCGTTTTATTTTGATGCGAATTTGTTGGTTTGCTTAGTTCACATTGTGTTCACGCAATTTTACTTTTTATGATTCCTTATATGATTCATGTGTGTCATACTTTTTCAACTTCTTTTAACTACCTAATCTCGGTCGTATCAGTGTCCAATAATATTCAATTTATCTATCTAATGCTCTATGTAGGTGAGATTTTGTTAACAAAACACATGAGGAGAGCCGTTAGCAAAATAGATCTTCATTCGGATGAGGTTGTAAATACCAATACTATCACAAGATATATTTACATAAAAAACATTCAGCAGCCCGTAAAAGTGTTTCGAGAAACGACCGTTTGAAGTTATGAGAAAATATTACTACAGGGAAATGTAAGTCTTCGTTTGTGTGTGTGTGTGTGTCTATGTATGTATGTGATGTATTGAATTACTGTTAGACTAAGGGACAATATTACTTGTCAAAATGATCTAGTTAACTCTGTATGGATTAGGATATTTTTGCCTGTAATCTTTTCTGCGAATTATCAGCACACGAACCACTTCAATTCGCAGTAAATTTCTTCCACTATTTTTTTTTGACCAAGTATTCTTTATCTATTAGAGTTGCCATAGAATAGCATATTTCATGTCATGGAATTGTATGGTATTTGCATAGAATATGGAAATTCAGGGAACATTAATCATTAATAGGAATCTAAATTTTTCCGGGTTTAATAACCTAAAAGATGCATATAACTGACAATAAGGAAGTATTTATCAAACTTGCAGTTAACACCCGAATACCAAAATAAACATACATGTCTTAAGTTTCACAATTTTATTCGGAATAAATTTTCAAATAATTAAGGTTGTAATCTCAGTAGTATTATACTCTTAAAAATGAACCAACAGGCTGAAATATATGTAGGTAAAAAAGCAAGAGTGTGAAAAATAAGTCCAATGTATTTTCATTTTGATTAGTTCTTGCATTTGTGAATTAATCCAATTCATAATGAAAAACTAAATGCAACCAACGTTTAGTATTATTTATCAATAATTTTTATTATTATTAAACCTTGTTTACGAGCGATTTTCACAAAGTGTAGGTATTATAATGTGATGCACCTTTTTTGCCTACTTTTTTTTCGATAATAGTTTCGTGAATATTGTAATTTAGATTATTTTCGTATATTTAAAATCAGTAACTTTCCTAGCATTGATTAATTGTATACTTTTTTTCTCAGAAATTTATCCCTTTACATACATTGCAAAGTAAAATCGCTAATATCTCCGTTGAATCGAAATTACGTTTCCGCATTTTTCATCAACTGTTAATTTTTAACCTAGACTTACAGTTTTGTAAATTATTATAATACTAATGAGCGATTTAAAGCGTAGGAATAATAAATACTATGACAATAGAAGTTGAAATAGCCTTTAATGTCAGTTACACATTATTAGAATAGTAAACTGGTTATTCATAGTATTTAGAAATTACTAGGTAGCGGCTCAATCGCCCGTAATAATATTTATTCCTGAAACTATGGACTGCGATTCATGTTATACTCATGGTACGCCGTTTATTAGACAATCGTCGCGCGTAAGCAGAGTTGTCATCTCTCCAGTTCCTAGGACGCTCTATGGACATTTTACCATATTCACCTTCATACATTTTGTATTATAATATATATATATATACATATATATATATATATATATATATATATATATATATATATATATATATATATATATATATATATATATACACTGCGCCGCAAATTTAACGCATAGCTCAAATATTCCCTGACTGTGAATATTTTCTCAGCCAGTTTTCCGATTTTAATATTTTTTTCACCAAATTGTAGCTCCGTTCTTTGAAAAGATTCAGCAAATATAAGATAATCAAAAAAATGAAACAAACTTATTGTACAGGGTGATTAAATAGTGACATGTTTTCTTTGTCAAAGTTTGAACCCTTCTGCGGGCAATATTGGGTGGCTCCGATAGCAGAAAATTATACGATGTTATAGCCTCATGTCTTTTGAGTAAGCTGCTTTTTATCTTAAGTCGTTCGAGAGATATTTATGTTTTTATGATCGCTCACATTTATCACATGAAATTTTTTTAAATTCTTTTGTTAACTTGCGAAGAAGGCTGTGCATACAAAATTTCATTACAAGTTACACAATTGTGCTTATTTGGTTTTGTAGGTCCCTTCATATCACAAACCCCCTTCTGAATCTTTTCAAAATTACCGAACTACCTGACTAGCAGTGTAGCAGTTTAGAATGGGTTTTTTTCTATTTTACGATTTTGTAACCATCTCTCTATTATTTACCATTTCTACACAATTTGTCGTCTATTTATTTTTAGTATCAGTATTTTTATATTTAGAAGGTGAAGTTTCACCGAAATGTGCGTCAAGCGTTATTTTATTTAATAAATATGTAAATTGTTTTTATAAACTATTGTTTTCATATGTTAATTAATTTACGTCATATATCGGCCCAATCAATCCAAAATAAACAAATAAACAAAGTTGTCAACTTGTAATGGAATTTTGTTTGCACAGTCCTCTTCACAAATAAACAAAAAAGTTTTAAAAAATTTTGTGCGAAAGATGTGAGCGGTCATAAAAACAGGAATATCTCTCAAATGGCTCAAGGTAAATAGACGATTAACCAAATGATTCAGAAGGCATGGGATTATAACACCGTATACTACCCAATATTGCCCGCAGAAGAATTTAAACTTGGATGGAGGAAGCATGTAATTATTTAAACACCCTGTACACTAAGTTTGTCTCATTTGTTCGATTATCTTGTGACTAAAGAATTTTCTCAAAGAAAGGAGCTACAATTTGTTGAAAAAATCATTCAAATCGGATTACTGGCTTAGAAAATATTCACAGTCAAAACTTAGGGAATATTTAAGCTATGCGTTAAATTTGCGGCGCAGTGTATTATAACACTAGTGCCGATTCGAAAGACTTACTGGTTAAGTCATTTTCTTCAATTACTATTCTACAATCACACTTGCTTGAATGCAAATTGTACCTAAATATATTGCCATTATAACTAGTACATCGCTTTAAATCGCCTAATGAGTATTGTTTAGAGAAAATATATGTATTAATTCACTCTTACCTAAATGACGAGTTCATCTGTTTAAGGTTATTGAAATAAAAAATGTTTCAGCGATAAATGTAATGTAAAATCACATTTATTTAAGACAGTAAATTTTAATTTTCACATTAGTCACTAATTCTTATTCGTCTTAGTTAAATTAACATATTAATATATTTTTAGCGAATAGTATATTTTGTTTAAAATGCCAATCCCTCGTTATTGTTTTAAAAATGTCTGTCTAGATTATACTAACATATTTATTTATTTGTTATATTTATTTTAATTTTATTTCTAACGTTGAATTATTCATAAAGCATATACAAATTATTAATTTTCTGTACATTATTTAATCAACTCATTGATCTATCTGGTGTATTGTTTGCATTATTTATTTCGGATTTATCTAAGTGATACATTCAAACTTAGTAATACCTACATTCTTTTTTGTGAACTATTTTTTTGTTAACTTACACTCGAATTTGAATCTTATCCAATGCAACAGCATATATCCAAAAATCCTGTGGCTGTGTTAAATGTTGTTCATAATTATTGTATTCAAGTTTTCCACCCTACTCAGAAAAATACTTGAAGATTTTTATTTATGTTATTCACTGTTGACTGGTCAAATGTTTAATACTTAAGTAGATTTATGTTTCATTTATACTCATATCTTTGTACTTATGTATGTAAATACGTTGTACAAATAATAATAAACGTACTAGTCATTGGAAATCATTCGTTTATTATTGCCAGAGAATATATGTGGTGAAATTTCAATCCTGAATTCATGAGGAAAACAAGACTTCCATAAATAGAAAAAGAAACGGTGTCATGGGACACCAGGTAGAAACGAAGTTCCTTCGGATAATATAGAAGCAACACAGAAGTGATAACTTATACTAATCCAAGTTGAAATAATTGATAATGAAATGTGGGACCAAGAGCTGCAACAAGATTATAAATGAAAAAAGCCTGGAGTCACCTCTAGGATTCGAACCCAGTAATACGATACCATTGTTCATTACTCAAACCACTCGGCCGTCAATGCAACGTAAAATAAAAACGCAAGAGTGTATATAACGAGTGTGTAACGTATCGTCACGCTATATCAGTGGTTCTTAACCGGTGGTCCGCGGACCACTGGTGGTCCCTGGAAGCACCCGAGGTGGTCCGCGAAGCCATCCTAAAAATGTTGAATAACTCATATAATTGAATAAGTCGCATTCGGTCATTTCAGCCCCCTTCACTTTACTTATCTTTTCAATATATGCAGTCCTTGTTTTGCAATACAATGTGATGAATCTAACGACGTTTCACAATGCTGTCAATTACTTGTATTTGCTCGATTTCTGCATGACAATAAAGCATTAAAGGAAGAGTAACTTTTTTCCAAATGACTGTAAACAACGGAATGTGTTGATGTTATGGATGAAATAAGTCTATATTTTGAGGAATATAGTCTTCAATTGCAAAAACTTGCGGGTATTTGTACGGATGGTGCTCCAGTTATGCTTGGTTCCCACTCTGATCTTGCTGTATTGATAAAAATGAAAAATCATCTGCAAGATCAACACATTGACTTATTCGTCGCCAAGCATTGGCCGCGTTGAAAACAGCTATAAAAGTTGTTAACTTCATCAAAAGCACTGCTCTGAATCTTTTCAAACAATTATGCTCTGATTGGTACCAATACCAATGCTCTGATATGAACTCTGAACAATATAGCCTTCTTTTTCACACAGAGGTGTATTGGCCTTTCAAGATTGTATGAACTAAGGGAAGTGAAAATATTTTCATCTCTTAAGGGTAACAAAAAATTGATGACAGTTCGGTTAGTACAAAAATATCAAATAAGCTTTCCCAAGCTTATTTATTTTTAAATTTAGCTATAGATATCTTACACTTTCAAGTACATTTTGTATGATATTCAGAAATACGAGTATTAACGTATTTGAATAATTTCTATTCAATATGTCTGCCAAGTAGGCAGTCTTGTGCGTGATGCTTGTATGACCAGTATTATTAATTTAGTTGATTTGTTGCTCAAATGAATAAATTGAACAAATAAATAAATTCAACTCCAAAATTCAAAAAATTTAAAGTTTTACGGCATTGGCAATATATTTGCATAAGAAGGTAAAATCAATGCGTTTATCGCTAAAATCGAGTTATGGATCAACATAATCAAAAGTGACAATTTTTCTGCGTTTGATAATAAGTATCAAATAATTGGGAAACACAATGCCAAAGAAAAAGAAGAATTACAAAACAAACATGATACTCCATTTAATAAATTTAAAAAGTGAATTCAGTCGTTATTTTCCGGACTGCGAGGACAACAGGTAAGTATTCAGAGATCGAGTTTTTGAGGTTCTTGATGAAAGTGAAGAAAAATTAATGATAATGCATCACTACAAAAAAATTGAAATATATATTCCAAGCAAAAAAAAATCTTGAAGATTTCTCTCCCAAAGATTCAAGATATACGTTATTCGACTTTATTTTCATCGACATATTTATGTGAGCAGGGGTTCTCGATGCTTTTGATAATGAAAAACAAGCACCGAAATCTTGCCGACATGTGTTTGGCTTTCAGTAGCACTGAACTAAGGATTCAAAAGTTAGTTAAGACTATCCAGTCATAAAAATGTCATTGAAATAATACATTCACATCTCTAACATAAAATTTACTTTGAAAAAATTGAAATAAAACATTATCAGTGTTTCATTTGTTAATAGATAGAACAACCGTTTATTTTTTTCTACTTTTTGAAGGTAATATTTCTTTCAAGAGGTTTGTGGTCCGTGACAAAGACAAATTTTGTTAAATAGTCCCTCATTATGAAAAGGTTAAGAACCACTGCGCTATATAATGGAATATAAACCGTAGTCATTATTTTATGGAACAATTTTGTAATCTTTTCATTATGCCATATTATGTTCTTTTATGCATAAAATAATTTTGTATAAGTTATATGCATAAAAGAACAGGCTTCATTGTGAATCGCTTGCGTAGTAACTCTCGAACAACGGGAACGCCGTCCAGTACGGAATCAGAAAGAGAAGGGATGAGAGAACGGAAAGAAAGAAGGAGAAAGAAAAAAGGTATTATACCCTACTCCTTTGTGTGAGTCACTTCCGTCGCGGTTTTATTCTTATTTTCAGTTTGGTCGCGCAGCAAAATCCCTATCTCCTCCAAGCCTGCCATAAGGAACTTCGTGCCAAAAATATCAAGAATGGAAGAATGTTGTTTCTCATAACAATTAAATCTAGTTAAAGTCATTAATATTGTGTAGTGACGAGACGAACGATTGAGAAATCCGATATTTTTCAGTTGGTATAATCTATATATTAAAATAACGGTGAATAAAAACAATTTACGCGTTTATTAGATAAAAATACGCATGACGCACATTTTGGTGAAACTTCACCTTCAGATGCAAAATGAATATATTTCTCCCATATACCCAATACAAGAAATGAATAAATAATTTGTGTAGGAAGGGTAAATCCTAAGATGGTTACAAACAATTAGTAAGAGAGGAAACCCCCATTCTAAACTTTAGGACAAGTAGTTCCGTAATTTTGAAAATATTAAGAAGTGGGCTTGTATGATAAATTTGGCTATTCAATGGGAGACCTGAATGTTTGTATTTATTAATCTGTAATGATTCTTGCAAATTTAGTTTAATTCTCTTACTTTCAGCATTTAATATTTTACTGTCAAAATTGAATGTGTGATTTTTACATATTGAATGCTGAAAGTAAGGACATTGAACTAATTTTTATAGAATCATAACATATTGATAAATACAAACATTCAAGTCTTCTATTGAATAGCCAAATTGATCATACGACACGCCCCCTTCTTAATCTTTTTGAACTAGCAGTTTAGAATGGGTTTTTTCTCTCTTACTAATTGTTCGTAACCATCTTTGTACTAACCCGTTTTTCATAATTAATTTATTTATATATATTCGTTTTGATTTCAGCATTTGAAGAAGGCCTAGTTTCACAGAAACGTGCGTCATGCGTATTTCATCTAATAAACGTGTAAATTGTTTTTATAAACCATTGTTTGAATATGTTTATTAATTTACACCAAGTATCGGCCTTATCGATCCAAAATTTAGTATAATTTATATAACTGTGATAGGAAGTATGTTCAAAGATGCTTAATTTTTTATAACAAACATATTCGAATGAGGCAAATACCTTCAGAATGGGTATTTAAAATATTTTAGTTTGTTTTACATATTTTCTTAGCCTAAATTTGTTGTTCACTTGATTTCATGAAGTAGTTTTTTTGGCATATTATCAGTAGTAATACTATAAGTACATCAAAATAATCAGGTTATACATCGATAACTTGTTGCATAAGGGGCCATCCATAAATTACGTCACATGTTACGGGGTGGGAGGGGGTCGACGAAGAGTGACATTGTGTGACAAGGGAGTGGGAGGGGTCCTAAATTTCGTGACGTCACATTTCAAAATCTATGCGACTTGGTACGCAAATCATGTGCGTGAATCTCAATATTTATTACAAATAGTAAAATGCGAGGTTGTGCCATGTTGTGCAGCGATCAGTCTTAAGCGACTATTGTGAGATGGGTTCTTACCACCACCTGTTTCAATTATTCAGACGTCAAACGGGTACGTAACCATAGGAAAAGATGACTCCGAAGGAAAATTCGCTCCACTATTACTTCAGTTAGCTTTGGATCTCCGAGCGTCATCACATTTGCAGCAAGTTCCGTATGATAGCTATTGCCCTAGTGTCGAAGCATACTTGTTTAAGCGATCATGTGGTATCTGTGGAATATATTTTGCATCATATAAGACAACTAATCAAAAAATCTTTATTTCAAAGAAAATACATAAAGTGTAAACTTTTTTTACAAACAACCAATTCAAAGATTCAAGAGCACAATAATTAATCCGGTTGGATTTGTGTGTGCACTACACTAAACTAATACAAAACCTTTAAAAATCAATCCTTTCTTTTCATTATTTCAAAAGTACTTTACAGGTATATTATTTAAGCATATCATTACTTACGGTAGTAATATACTGAAAAATTATCCCATTGGTATTCCAATACAAACAGAAAAAAAGAGAGAAAAAAGTCATCAACTAATGCAAATAATCACAACAAATACTCAGTCAAACCAGGGTATGTTTTTACAGATATCTCTATAGTTAACTATTATCCATTCGTTTAGTTTTCTTTTTATTCTAAAAAACTTTTGATTTCTTAAATTGTCTGGTAAAAGATTTATTATTTTAGGGATGACAAAGGACATATGTCTCTGAGTAGCAGAAAACAAAGAGTTAGATGAGTATAAACTATTTTTTGTAATTAATCTTGTATTTTTAGTATGATTCACATAATTAATAAAGTCAGTATTGTTACAACTATATCGAATAACATTTTTCACATACAGCTGCCTTATATTTAGCAGTTTTGATTCCATAAATAGCCTATCAGTAGAATATAATTTGCCTTTGAACAGCATTACTTTCATTATAAATTTCTGTGTAATAAAAATTGGATAGAGGATGTTATTACATGAAGCTCCCCAAGCAGTTATACCATATGTCAAGACAGACTCGACTAGGGCTTGATATATTGTCTTAACTAGGTTTATTTGTACAACTTGCCTTAGCTCATAAAATTTGTAAAGTAGGTTTCTCAGTTTTTTATTTATATAATCCACATGTTCATGCCATGTCATACATTGATCAAAATATATCCCTAGATACTTAACGCTGTTTTCCCTTTTTATTACCTGACAACCATCACACAGTGTATCATTATTATAACACTCAGTTTTATGTAACTTCAAAGTTTGGGCACTAGGTAGGCCTCTCGCAGTCATAGCAAAGCAGAAAAAATGGGTCTTATCAACATTAAGAGTGAGTAGACTATAATCTAGCCAGTGTTTAACTTTTTCCATTTCCTCCTCGGCTCTATCAAATACACCCGACCAGGACCGATCCCTCACCAGTACCACAGTATCATCTGCAAAACATATTGTTTTACTATTATGAGATACCCCTGGCAGCGAGTTGACATAAATAAGGAAAAGGATCGGGCCTAGCACCGACCCCTGCGGAACACCACACCCAATCGGTTCTGCCTTGCTAATATTATTATCTATTTTTACTGCTTGTGTTCGGCCAGTTAGATATGACCGAAACAAATTAAAAGCTGTTCCTCTTATACCACATTCCTCAAGCCTTGCCAGCAGGGTGCCATGCTCCACAGTGTCGAACGCGTTTGACAGGTCAAGAAATACCGCGAGAGTTTTCCAACCCTCATTGAAATTATTAACCACATAATTTGTCACCTGAGAAATAGCCTCCACAGTACCTCGTTCTTCTTGAAATCCATACTGGCCTTTCGATATAAATTGAATTTTTTTTAGAAATGACCATAGCCTATCTTTTATGCATTTCTCAACAACTTTACTTAGGGTGCTTGTAAGAGCTATGGGCCTATAATTGGTTTTCTCTTTCCTGTCACCAGATTTATGAACAGGAACGATTAAAGAGTTTTTGAAAATAGAAGGAAAAGTTCCCGTACTGAAGACGCTATTTACAAGGTGCTTCAGTGGCTTCAATAAACACTGATGATTTGTTTTCAAAAGCTCTACAGATATTCCATCCTCCCCTCCAGCTGAACCATTTTTTAATGTACCTATCAGCTTCATTAATTCATTGTCAGTAATGGGATTCAGGAAAATAGAATCTCCGCAATATATATTATTCTTCCTCGCTATTTTAGGTACTGTAATTTTGTCTGCCATTTTCTTACCTATTTGACTGAAATACTTATTAAAATCTTCTGCTATCGAACTTGGATCATTAACATCCTCCCTTAGGTAATTTTAAATTATTCTAATTGGTTTCCTATCAGTAGTCTGATTTGTAATCCGTCCTATAGCACTCCACCAGTCTCTTTGGATCCCTCATACTTCTAGTAATGTTCGTTCTGTAGTATAAATTTTTTGTTTTGTTAACTAATTTAGACAAATCTTGCGATATTCTCTATAGGTGTTGAGAGCCTCAGGATTTTCTCGATTAATGGCAGCGATTTTCTTGAGTCTATCCCTCTGTCTAATTGAATTCAAGATACCTTTGGTCATCCACGGTTTTATGAAACGTGATTTAGATTTTATTTTTCTATCACTTGTTGATTGCCTAATGAAATTCTTAAGAGTATCAACTATATTATCCGCAATTAAATTTGGGTCGTGCAATTTAAGACAATCACTCCAAGTTTCATTTTTAATTTTTTCTGATAAATTCACCTTGTTCAACATGTGATAAATTTTAGGTGCACCACCCGAAAATTCCAATTTTTCTCGCGCAATAAGCTGAAGGTTTAGCAATATGGGATAATGATCCGAAACACTACTTTTCAAAATAACAGAGTTAACATTACCAAGAACATTGCCTTTATTTGTTTTTAAAAATAAATGGTCAATGCAGGTTTTTGACTCGCCTACCTCTCTAGTACATTTATTTATTCTGCTGACGTAACCATGTGATCCTAAAAGGGCTATATATTGATTAATAATTTTGGATTTTGTATTTAGAATGTTAAGATTTGTGTCACCCACAAAAATTTCCAACGAACAGTTTTTTAAGTTATATTCAAGTATGCCTGCCAAGTCAATTATATATTGTTCCTGATCCAGAGATGGTAACCTATAGTGGGCTAGAATTCCCATTGTAACCGAGTTTTTTCAACACAAGCTACCTATCGCGAAGTTTTGTCCACAAAGAATTGCTGATTTGCTGCTAGACGTGCCAGAGAATTTCTTTGTGTGGATGATGACGATGATGCTGTATGGTTGGATGAAAAAGATGTTGACACAACTAATGTTCCTGATATTGACAACCCAAACGAGAACGAAGTGGCTGCTATGCCAGTTATAAATAATTTAAAGGGGTGGGTTCAAAGTCCATGAACTCAAGATTATTAAGTTTGTATCTTCAATTAATATAATTCCAGTAATATTTTTTGTATTGTTAATTTCTTTAATTAACATAGTGAATCATTTTTTGTTTTGTTAATTTCTTTAATTAATTTAATTAATAGTTTTTTGTTTTGTTAATTGTTTGATTTGATGTTAATTTTATTAAAAAATAATTTTACTGGAATTAAAACTGATTTCGGAACCGCTGTTTTTATTCAATAATTTCTAAATGAAAATTTGCAAAACATGTGACGTCACACTAGGGAGGGGGGAATCTCACAAATGTGACCAGCTGTGACAAGGACAGGGGGAGGGGCAAAAAATCATGAAATCCGTGACTTAATTTAGGGATGACCCCTAATTACAAAGAGTGTCAGTTTGACAGTTTAAATAATCCGACCGCGAAGCGGGAGGATTATTCTGTCAAACTGACACGATTTGTAATTATGCAGGAAGTTTGAGATGTATAACCTTGATTATTTTGAAATACGCATTGTATTTGATACGATTATTTGTTGAGTATATTAAGTAAAAATCTCCGAATCGAATCATTTTTAAACAGTTGTTGATAAACGTCAAAATTTGACAGTCCTGTTAGATTTCGATTGGTAGAGCTACTCTATGTATAATCAGGTATTATCGAAATTATACAAGGTAACTTAACTAAATTGATCGTTCTGATTGGTTGAAAATAATCGGCGACATACTAGTTTTAAAAACACCTACAGTTTGACGTCATTATTGAATTTTGACATAAACTTGTGGCCTTTAAGGCTGGTGGAAAAAGCGACTTAATTATTGAAAATTGTTTTCAGTATGAATTTTTGTCAGAAAACTATTCAGGAAATATGTAACATTCCAAAATTAACTAGGTAAGTGACCTATAGTGTATTTTAGTTTGGTTGACAAAAGCTAGAAGATTAGGGAAATTATTGTATAACTTAAATAGTTAAACACCAAATTTTTCACCTAGTTTTCAATTAATTTGAAGTGGATGACAAATTGATAATCTAGGATCACTTTCAGTGTTCTTCAATATGTTAACTGATATATTTGAATTGAAAAAATTGAGCAATGGGTTTTTACTGTATTATTTACATAAATATATAATTACAAAATATAGAAACCATATGTTATCAGTTCTTCATGTACACTGACCTTAACTTAACACCTGACATAGATTAGTAGCCAAATGAAATTGAAAAAAATATATAAGATTTTCACTTCAATAAAAATGTTTCCTGTTCCTCTCTTGTTTTTTTTGATAGAACATTATCCCCACTACAACAGCTGCTACTATAGCAATTCCTCCTAAGAGCATAACGAAGAATAATTTGACTCCTGACCATCCAGAAGACTTAACATCTTCAATTCTTTCTCTTGCTGGTTCAAAAAATATTGCAGAAGGCAATACATTGGCCCGATTATCATCAGGGGTAGGCTGGAACATGGAAGCATAATTAAATTAACACATCATTTTGCATTCACTGGTCAAATGTTCTCTAAGAACTACCTTAACTTTGGAATTAGTCCAAAGTATGAATGAATATTGTTCTCTAGAATTCCAATTTTAGCATAATTAAATCATCACATCATTTTGCATTCACTGATCAAATGTTCTCTAAGAAGTACCTAAACTTTGAAATTAGTCCAAAGCATAAATAAATATTGTTCTCTAAAATTCCAATTTTATATATATATATATATATATATATATATATATATATATATATATATATATATATATATATATATATATATATATATATATATAGATAGATATATATATATATATATATATATATATATATATATATATATATATATATATATATATATATATATATATATCTATCTATATATATATATATATATATATATATATATATATTTTTTTTTTTATTAAAAATTGATGCATTCGCCCAAGTTTAATTTTAACGTCGTCTTTAAACAAAAATATAGGTTATCTTCTTCAATTCAGCCATATATCATATTAATTCGGTAAATGATTTTAGAAAACCAAGAATTAAAATGAATTAATTGATAACTTAGTTACTCACTTCATTTGGAAGTTCTAATTCGAAGAGACGAACCGAAATAATATCGTGATTATCTGAAAGATCGCCTGTTGTTGCGGACAACCCTAAATGATACCCAGTAGGTAGAATGACACCTTCCACCTTCAAACACTGCTTCCAACCTGCTCTATTTTCAATGTCTGTTGAAACTGAAAAAAATTTCAAAATCGCTTTTAAAATTTGAGTATGATTCTGCTTAGAGCAGGTAAAAATTGTTTTTGAACCATTAGAACTGATTATTTTAAGATAAGTTAATAGAAAAAAGTCAAGATATGTAATAAACTTTTTTATTGTTTGATACTGAAACACCAATTGAATGAACACTTGATAATTACTCATTATCAGTGAGTAGGTATAATGTTTATACCTACAAACTGGAAATAGCTTTTCTTACGTGTATAACATGCTAGTTTCTCTTGTTCTTAAATTATCTTATTCAATAAAATAAATGCAATAAATTATTTAGGATATGATTTATTCTGTGAACTTGTATTTTTGACAAAGATGTTAGAATAATAGTTATTTATACAACAAGTGAGTTAAATGAATGTTTATTCATGAGAAGAAAGTTTAACCCAACCCCGTAGGGCGAGTGGGTTATTTTCTTCGAGTGAATAAACATTTTGAACTCATGTGCTGTATACAAATCCCATTTTGATGAAAATTCAAACAATGAATACTTTTTAGAGGAAATATAGGTATAATTCAAATTCATAACGGGATTTCCCTTCGATCGATGGTTGCTAGGGGACTATGTAATTAATTGTTTGCAAGTGTCAATGACAATCATAGAATCGTAAAAGAATTTTTGTTTCGAAAAAATGTTGAGCGGTGACGACGAGGTTGTAGTTCCTGAGTGCATTATAGAAGAAGCAAATGAGGCAGCAGAAGCAGTAATGCCATTGAAATCAAAAATATTGTCAGAAAAGGAATATACGGCATTTTGTACCTGGAGAAATAATAAGAAAGCCAAAAGTGTCAACGAAGAAATCATTTTGGCGTATATTTCCGAACGATCCAAGAAAGTTAAGTCGTCGTCTTTATGGTACTACTATTCGCAACTTAAAAAAATGTTGGCTCTGAAAGAGAAAATAGACATCGGCAGATTTTACCAAGTCACCGCCTCATTGAAGCAACATTCCAGGGGATACGTAGCAAAGAAGTCGAAGGTATTCACAAGAGAGGAGTTAGAATACTTTTTAGATGCCGCTCCTGATGAGCAATATTTATTGATAAAGGTAGTTTTTATTATGGGTGTTGCTGGAGGGTGTAGAATCGGCGAGCTGGTGACTATGACCGTAGATGACGTGGAAGATCGGGGCAGCGTATTGGTTATTCAGATTCCAGATACGAAAACGTATAAGAAAAGTGTTCACTGTGGTCAATGGTAGTAATAAGGTTGCTCCACTCGATATATTCCGCAAGAATAGGAACTTGAGGTCAAGCAAAGTTGATCACAAGCGACCATTTCTAAATTATGAAAATGAAAAATGTACTGTCCAGCCTGTAGGTGTGAATACATTTTCGAAAATGCCCGCTACTATTGCGAAGTATTTGGGCCTTTCTGATGCTGAACAATATACAGGGCACAGTTTCAGGCGTTCTTCTGCAAACCTACTCGCAAATTCTGGGGCAGATTTGACAGTTTTGAAGAGACATGGTAGATGGCGCTCAAGTTCTGTTGCAGAAGGATATATTGAGGATTCACTACGAAACAAAATAAATATTTCTGAACAAATACTTGGTGGGGTCACAAAACCGGAGTTTCTGATGCAGAAATGGATATTGCAGCAGGGCCTGAGAAGTCCACAAACACATGTGCTATAACGACTAGCGTGTTAGCTTTGGAGGAGGTGCAGGTTTTCAGTTTCATTTTCAAAATCTTAATAATTGTAATTTTTACTTTAATGATAGACATGACTGTTAATGTAGAATTTTTGATAAAATTATAATAAACTTACTTTAGAATGAGTTTCAGGTGCATTGTGTGTGGAAAGAATAATTTTCAGAGAGTGAGTGGTGAACATTTTATTCCACTAGTGAATTAAAAAAATTTTAATTCACTCAGTGGATAAACGTCAACTTACCCTTATTGCCATGGGTTGAATATTGTCGTCTTTAAACGTCAAAATGGGATAAAATAATATAAAATTTGACAGTTTCTTGATATGTTAAGAAACGTAGTATATGTTGCTAACTGGAAAAATGTAACTTTGTTTTACGACTTTGTGATGTACACAATTGCTTTTTACTATTAAGTACAAGAAAATAGTATATTGTTTTATAAGAAGTAAAATTGATACTTTTTGTGGCGAGACTAAATGTTTGTCGCCTGAACTCAGTGAGGCCGACAATTTTAGTCGAGCCACAAAAAGTTCTTTTCTCCTAATAAAACATGCGATTTTTTCCGCAAACGTTAAAACGGTAGAACTAAAATAATAGTTTTAAAAAGGATTAGATGTAAAAAAACGTGAAACTAGATTGCTTCGCTCACTGGTTCTGTAGGTGTCAAGGCAACACAAATTTGACAATTCAACAAAATAATTGTCAGAAGAATTCAAAGTCTACGCATTATAAGGACTAAGCGTTTTTGGTAAGTACCCGAGTATTAAGAAATGACTTGTATTAAGATATATAAAATTTTTCTTACAGATTACATTATGTCGGATTCAGAACCCAACTGTACGCCACCCGACGTTCTTGATATTGACGTCAGAGTACAAAAAGGTGTACTTTTTTGTACGCTCACGACCGGACAAAGAGTAAAAACAAAAGGACATCTGTGAAATCAAACTTCAACATTGAGAACTGAGATTGAAAAAGTCGTCATTTTTTGACGTTTGCGGAAAAACCATATTATCTCCATAGAATATAATTTCGAGAATTGACATTCTGTAACTTTGAGGAATTTGAATTTAAGGTTTAAAAATTGATAAACATAAATACAGCTAATGCTTTAAGGAAATTTGCTTCGTTATTATCTTAAAATATTCAAATTTATTCATAAATTATAGAATAATTATGCATGTTATAAAATGTTGAATAAGCTAACTGAATTTACCAGATTAAGTGTGTTTTTTCAAGTTTCCACAATAATGGAATTACTTATCAACTCTTCCATAAAATAATTTGTAAATTACCTGTTAGAACATCTTTCTCATATTTAATAGATATATGAGTATCATGATCCAAGTTTCTGAACTTAGCTTCACATCCTGCAAGTTGTGTATGAGTACCATCTCTATCATGATCATAATGAAGACTTCCATTATTAATCATAGCAGAAATATAAGGATGTTGATGCTAAAATTTTAACTAATTCAATACTTCATAATTCGGTACCTTTTATACTTACATTATGAGGTCCATTATGATTACTATAAGTGTCTAAAACGATCGCCAACCCGTGAAAAAAGTCCTTGTTACCGAAAACAGGACCATCTTGTAGAATATCTTTTGCATACCATACAACAAAACCATCACCAAAAAGGTTTTTACCTTTACCATGGACTTTAAAGTGAACTTGGAGATCCCAGTTCCTCACAGTAACTGGCTACAACAGAAATTTATGAATAAAAATATTCAAGATAGAAGATAATATTACTTACAACTGTATTCCAAATAGCCCCTTTTTTGCTTTGTAAATCTGAGGTCAACCTTATGTAATTAGGAGTAACCATTGTACTTCCCATAAACTGCCAAAATGGAATATCAATACCAGAACCTAAAATTCGAATTATCAACATTTGATAACACAAAATTATAAGTCAATCAGACCATAGTAGGGTTTTATTAGTGAATGTTCTCGTTTCATGAAATCTTTTGTATTCCATTGTGTTTTTACGTAACTAATTTTGAATATTGCTAAAGATAAAAATAAAACGCATGTTTTACGATACATCATACTCAAAAATTATTTAGTTTTATGCTAATATGCTATATCATGAACGATGACAAACTAACTTATCAAACTTCTTAGTTCTCTCTCATTATAAACTGATGAAAGCAAAATACGAACTGAAAGCTTATCTATGGAACATAGATGAGAATTTTAGGTTATTAGTCTGAAATTTTGTGAATACCAGTTTTGCACTTTTACTGCGATGTTGCAGTGGATATTAACCCAATACATTGTAGTTGAAATCTATCTTCCGTTATATATAGATAAATATACATTTGAATTTCGTGCAAATAAGATCAAGATGTTATACTTTAGAAAGAATAGTTAAATAAATGTTTACTTGCTTTATCAGATCAACCGTACTGTCAAAAAATTCAACTTAAAAATGGTTTATTTGTCACATTGACAAATCAACTAGTAGAGCATCACTAAATTTTTGTATTATGATGTGATATTGGAACACTTAATAAATATAATAACTTTATTTTTTTATTTTTGATCAGTATGGTCGATTCAATTGACCATTGGGCAACAGTGTGCGTTTGTAATCTTTGTCATAAAATACCAGATAGTACCCCTTTGTATCATTGCCCATTTCAACATCAGTATTGCAGCAGGTGCTTTCATAAAATGAAGAAAGCTTATAGAGGTATGAACTATTTGAAAATATAATAAAATAAAGCTTTTGATTTAGAATATTGCAAATGCATATTGTTTAATTTAAAATTAATTAATATATTTTTTTTAGGAGTCGAAGAGAACGGTTGCTTTTGTGAAATTTGTCAAACATCATTTAATTTCAAAGAAACTAAAATAAATCCCGACTTTTTAAGAAAATTAAGATCAAACCCTGGAATTGGACGTCCGTTCCGTTATGGTACGAACACATTATTGAACCGTGTCTCAGAAAATTCTTCATTCAAGAATCAAGCTTATCAATCTTCAGATTTACCTGTAACAGTAGAAAATTTGTTTGGCCTCCCAAAATCAGACCTTGTTAAATTATTAGACAGAAAATACGGCGGCGATGCTACACATGAAAGCATTTTTGAAGAAAAATATTCAGAAACTAAATTTTGTGGAAGTCGCAAAGATTCCTCATCTTCATTTTGTAAAAAAACAGCATCCACTAGTCCCAGTGCAAACCTATTTTCATCACATAAACCGGTTGTATGTCCACATTATCCTTGTAACAAAATGATTGCTGTTTCATCTTTCGCAAATCACTTTCGTTACGAACATCCTGAGCTCAAGAAATATTCAACTGAACGAAATAAAGAAATACTTATTCCTTTTGACATATCTTTAACTGAATCTGGAAAATCTTTGTGCATAGCTATTCTGACAATTTACGAGACAAATAAGTTTGATTTATTAAAATCTAGAAGCACTAACAGTGTTATTAGAACATGCAGAAAATTTTGTCAAAAAGTGCCAGTCGGTTCTTTTTGGGTAATGCTGAGTGGTTCTAAGTCAAACAAAAAATCACAATCGTATTTACTGATATGGATTTGTACTAACAGTGAAGGAAAATTTAGAAGCACGATTGAGTTATCTACTAAGAGCGACAGTGTTAGTTTTTCCTGTTTCAGCGGAGTCAACGGTGTTTCAGAAAATTTAGCTGTGGATGACATAGCAAGGAAATCGAATTGCCTTTTTATTAGCTATGGTTCAGTGGTTGGTTTATTACGAGAAGATAGTGAACTAAATCTTAGAGTTGCAGTTCATTGAATAATACAATAAAGTCATTCTTAATGAAATTGTTCCTCAGTTTCAACTATATCATTATATTTTCAAATCAACATAATCTATTTAAATCCTTTAAAGTGATATAAAGTTGTTATTTTATTGCAGAACTACATTATAAAAATGTACATAATATGTATATTCCAAGTGAATGACAACAAAAAATTTCGTTGATTTGTAGTTATAGTCTTCAGAAAACCATGACAATCTTTATTTAACTCTTATATCAACCCAATGAAAACTTTAATAATAAAATGGCCAACCCAATTCAAAATATGATAATAACATAACAATTGGCGTCTGAAATGAAGATCGTAGCGCCGGAACGGCTAATATCGGTACTACTCTATGGGCCATTAACGGTTGGTTTACATTGTTTGGTATTGGTATTTACGTTCATTTCATTTTGAGTTTTCGAACGTATAGCTTCGTTATTTGTGTTTTCTTGGACTTCGTATTTTTCAATGGTTCATTGTGTTTCGATTGAGAACAATATTATATAACCTACCTGCATCAAGTTGAAATTTACACTGAATTTTTATCATTGAACATGAAAATTACTAATAAAATAGAGGACGAAAAAATTAATTGGTTCGAGGAACTATGTATACATCATGAAAAGGCTGTATGATAGAACACCTATTTATTTAAAAAGTAAAAAAACTTTCAAAAGTTTGAAGAAAACATCTCTGACATGTCTACTTTCATTACCAACTGAAGAGGTTTCGAGTATAATGGACAAAACTAAGTACTTACCAGCAAAACAGAAAGAAACAACATGAAATAAAAGAAGAATTAACATGAATGCTCTGCTTGAATGGTTTTAACGTAATGAGATTATATTTTTTTAATTTTCCTGACGTATAACAGTTCTCCTAAAAGTACGGTGGAATTCTGAGAATCTGGTTTTTTTATAGAATCTCTGTTTTCCTGGTTATATAATTGAATATTTTAGTTTTTACCTAGCTATAGAGTCAAGTTTTATTTCATATTCTTGATGTTATGATAAACTGTTATTTTGGTTATGCAAATAAACATTCTTTATTATTATTATTTTAATAGTATCTCTGGTTGTTACATGAAAGAAAATAAAATTATCTAGAATCTCTGGATGATGGCCCAGGTTCAGATTCCAATAAAAGAAAGATTTTTCGTTGGAATAGCATGAGGCTTCCAAAACCCTACGTTTTCGGTTAGCTGAAAATTGCACATTATCAGTTGGTATAGCTCTATATGAAAAAATCCACAAACTTACTGCATTATTCTCAGTAAACTGTAAAGAACAACTCTCTTATGTTCAGACACTTTTTTTCAATGTTCAAGTTATTAATCCACAGCTTTCTTCTGTCCATCATTTCCTTGTTTCCAAACTTTGTTTGGAATACAACTTCGAACTGTCCAGCTTTCGGAAAGGTATTTAAGCTATATTCGGGTTTTTTTTGCCCAAGATGAACAATAGGATACACAAGTACACAACAATAGTGATTCATCTCATTTGAACGTTTGCAAACGATCCTAAACAAAATGAAGCGCAATTAAAACTCAACAACTTCTCATATAAAATACACGTAAACAGATGTAAACAAAGCACTCTATGGCCCATACGTTAGTAATATTCGACACCAGTAGGGGGCGTATTTTTTTCCAACATTAACATAGAAATATATAGATATAATATTTATATTCTGTGATGAACAATTTATTATCTGGTTCCTGGATGTGAAAAGTGCATTGCATTGAGTCAAATTGAGTGAGATAGAATGAAAAGTGAAACAATTTTCAACCTCACTTTTGCCTGCAAATCAAAATTTTAAAATAAAATTATTCAAATTTGACATGGATCTTGTCTTTTGTTTTCGATGTCATGAACCGCTTATGCTTTCTTTTGTTACTTCTTAGTTTAGTGAAAGATCTAAGATGAATCGTGCAAAATTAACACCTTGCAGGAAAGTAGGTTTGTCGAGAAAAAAAAGTACTCCAAGTAGGACTGTTGATAGTTTTCTGACTGAACGTAATATTACTCGGACTACTCCTGTTTCCATCAAACAAGAACAAAACTGCGTTACTCCCTCTACCTTTTCACAGAATTTTGAATTGAACTATGATACACCTTGTAGACAAGTTGGATTATCTAGGAAAAGGAAGACTATGACACCACTGGGTGATATAAAAACCAATAGAAGTGTATCAACAACTCCTTCATTACCAAGCCTTATAGTTAATTCTTCATGCAAAGAAAATATGTTTATGGATGTCAATAATAAAAAATACCAAAATCAAGTTAGATGTACAATACCGTTGTCTGAACAATTGTCTTTAGGTTCTACACCCTATATTGATGAATTAAACAAATTAGAAAAATCTGTTCTTACAGGTGATATTTTAATGTCAAAAGATGAATCTAATACTAGAATTCGTGAAACATTTGTAGAATATGATGAGAAAAAAGAAGTGGCTGTTGAACTCAATGGTCACAATGAAAAGTATATAACAGCAACTTCTGAAAGTAATAGTGTTGTTGAAGACTTTAAGTTTGATAGTAAAAGTGAAAATGAATTCATTAAAGTCTGTTACAAAGATAAAAAAGTTGATTCTATGATAAAATCTATGCAAAATACAAAAACTAAGAACATGTGTGTTACTAAAAAATCTAAATTTAATCGTAAAATATTTGATGATTATGAAGATGACTTCGAAGTTAGTACAAAAAAAATAAAATCAAAGAATAAATTTGGTAGATATGAAACTGATGTTGCTAGTTTACAAAAGAGAGTATTGAACAAAAAGTCAGTTCCCTTGAAAAAATCGTTATCAGTAGGTGACAAGTGCAAAATTGCCTCTACTTTAAGTACAACAGTTAGTGAAAGTTCTATTACAGATTGCTTTGTTAAGTTGACTCAAATAGAAAATTTGACAAAAAAGTCACCTGATGTTCTTAAATCTCAAGAATTAAGTGATGACGATTTTGATATGTTTACTTCAACACCTCCTAATATAAAAAGCATTATAAACGATTTAGAGAAACAAGTTAAAGAAAAGAAAAATATTCTTGAAGAGTTGGAAAGAGCAAAAATCTATAGAAAGTTGCACAACATTAAGGAATTAAAAACTTTAACTTTAACATGGGAAAATGGGTGCAAACTAGCTTTAACTGATTTGTTAGAACAGTTGAATACTCATACAGAAATGAGTATGGATATGTTGTTGAAAAAACTGAACATACCTGAAGATTTTATGTCTTTAAGTCAATGATTCATTATAAATATAAATATTTATCTTTTACTAGGCATTTCATTTAACTGAAAAGAATCTGAATCAAAATCTCATATAAGGAAAAATTTAACTTTACTCAACTTAGTGACAAATCTAAGAAGTGACTTTTGTTGGGACTGCAAAATTTATTCATCTATGAAACCAATTATATCACCCAATAATGTAAAAATTAAATGATAATTTTTAATTTTGAACCATTTCTTTCACTTTCGTATCAATATCTTGTAAAATCTATATTTCAAGATATTTGCTTTAAACAGCATTTTTTTCAGTAAATAATTTACATAATATTGAATTTCATTTCAACAAGCCAGTCATTTGTTAAATTCTCATACGCATGGCTTGTAGTGGTGAGTTATAGTTTAACCTCCGTAAGGTGTAGACCTTATCTGCTATGCTTGCTGCTATGTTATATAACGATAGATTGGGGAGACAATTCATTATTTATTTATGAGATTATTGGAAAGTGTTTAACAGGTAAGTATTTGGAGTCTAATCTTGTTCATGATGAAATTTTCCGGGGGGCAATCATTGACTGAACCATATCTACAAATTTGGTAAAATTTTCAAATTGAATGCTCACTCCATAAATGAGATATCACAACAAACATTCGTTTATCTGATTGCTTAATAGGAATTCTCCGAAAGTTTAGAAACCATAAAAATAAAAACTGGATGTCAAAAAGTTCAAATAAATAATTTTTGTTACTGTTAAAAATTAATTCAGAAAAAGTTATAATGATAATGAAATTTTATTCATTCAAAAACAACTTGATATGCAATGTTTACTGTTTTTTGTTCTGAATCTGTTCAATACAAATTATTCTGTAAATGTGGATTAATTGTAAAATCAGTTTTGGTGATAACAATGGAAATAATATACCCAATGTAAAAATCTTTGAACATTCATCAATCACTTGAACATTCTGAGGATTATTTTACAATGCCTAAGTTATATAAATATAATGATATATTATCAATATGTACAGCACAAAAAAATTTAGCACTAACGGATAGCTTGAGACATATGAAGTGGCGTTAACATTAGTTCAAATGCAGCATCCTTCAAGTTTGCACCTCTCAAATTAGCTTCATGTAAGTCACTTCCTGAGAGATCACATTTCTGAAAATTCCAATACTTCAGATTTTTCTGCAAAATCTAGTTATCTATGTACACATATAATTAAAATAATCTTTATTGATATGTCTTAAAAGAAAAAACTTAAAAAAGTATATTATTTCTCAATTACTGTAATAAAAAAGACTGATAATAATAGATTTTTAAAAGATACACCCGAGGGATTAAATTAAATAAATGTGTCGTTTCATAAAATCTATATCAATATTTTTTTCTTTATAATTTGGTTTTACCATTATTCTGTGAGATAATTTTTAAGAGTAGGTATGTAATTTGAAATAATTTAACACATAATTTTGTTAAAGCTGTTTGTCAGGTTATACTCACTTCCAAATCGGCACCTGCTAGAACAGCTGCCCTTAAATCACATGTTTTGAGATTAGCGTTTTTCAACGTTGCTACCCTTAAATTAATTCCACACATATCACTACCTTCCAAATTAGCAAATTTTAAATTTACCCCTTCCATGTTGGATCTAGTGCCACTGGGATCATTAAAATTACAATTTTTCATGGAAACTCCTTCCATATTTGCACACAGACCTTTAACTCCTTTAAAAAACAAAATGTGATTAGTATATAACTGAATATTTACCTATTTCAATAACAAAATTGTAATATGCAGTTTGAAAATAAAGTTGTAGATGTTAGAAATATTTTTTAATGCTTGACAAACACTTTTTGCCAATCAAGATATCATAAGTTGAAGATAAAATGTCATTATGTATGAATATTAACAAAATTAGTTTCCAACTGTGTTAACTTCCTGAAAGAAACACCAGCATAAACCAAAGCAAATTTGAAGTGAAAAAAAAACATGGTATTCAAATGATATCAAAAGGTGCAATCTTTTCAATTGAATAGACTTAAAGTGACAAACTAATGGATACGTATTTTTCTATAATACATTGTTTTTTTGCTATATTTCTAATTACTCAATGATGGCAAATGGTGAAAATTTCTTCATTTAAATATATTGGTGTTTTCCTAGCTGACACTTTTAAGAAATATGCAATCTATAAATTTACAAAACTGATACTTAAGTAGTTTAATTCACAAATTAACACCAAAAAAAATTATGGAGATAAGGTAATTAACACCAAGTTATACAAACCTAAAAGCTGTGCTCCATCAATATTAGAGTAAGATAAATCAGCCCTTTCAAGGCAACACCAACTAAGATTAGTACCAGTCAGCTTACATCCCTGCATATTTGCATATTTAAAGTTAATATAACGTAAATCCAATCTACTCAAATCAGCACCAGCTAAATTCACCCCCTGAAATCTCAATTCAGCTGTGTAAGCACTCTTGATCAATGCATCTATAACATCTCTCCTAGTAAGTGGAACATCATTTTTTTGAACCCGCAAGTTTTCTAGCTGCGGAATTATAGAATCAATACCAAAAAATTTCGCTTCCTGCAATATACCTTCAGGATTTACGTTTGTGTCAAATATCAAATTTCCACTTCGGAGGTAATTTAAGATCGGTTCAAAATATGTTGGACTTCTATCTATGAGATAGGCTCCATTAGCGTCCACATTACTTGGTATGAACAAATAATTATCTTCATTTTCCGCAAACATACGAGCAAGCATACTAGTAGGTTCTTTACGAGTCAGTGTAGATCTAGAAGTGGTGAAATATTTTCCCCCAACATTTAAGGTTATCCATTCAGAAGGTTTTTTATCTTTGGGTTTAATGAAATCTTCACCTACTGATATATACAATTCATCATTATGTCTGATGTAAGATATATCTGTTATTACTGTTCCATCTCTCAAGTAGACATGTTTAGGAACAATATTTAATCGAAGATATATCTCATTATTCAAAGCTTCCAAAGAGTTTGGTAGAATGAATTCCTAGAATATTTATGAATAAATTACAAAGCAAATATATATCATGAGAGAGAATTTCACCTCTCCATCAGATGATTGTCCATTTTTATACGCAGTTATACGTTTTTCTGACATAATCAAAAGTCAGTAGTAAGTAAGTATACTGTAAAAATGTTTCTTGCTACGAAAGGATAATTCTTACATGAAAATTAAGGGGGAATTCCAATTTTTATTTTCTCAAATAATTGATGAAGGTTAACATATTGAGAATCTGAGTCTTGCTTGACATTAATCAAAGCAGAGAAAACTAAGTAATTAATATATTGTTCTTTTTCCCTATTACAGGGTTACAGAGTTTTTAACTTTTCCAATACAAATTGTAGAATATAACTTTACTAGAAGCTGAAAGTAGTGCCAAACAAAATACTAAGAATAACCATAGTCGCCCCCTGGGACATTAATAAGTTGGGACTCACCGAGGTCTAGAAATGCTGAGAGTGATAACATTTAATGAATCGACGGCTGCATAAAAGTTTTCAGGACGTTCAACAAATCCGTACCTCCTAGTATCCGCACTAGGAAATTACGAAGAGTACGTCCCATGGAAACACAAGATGTCCAGGAAGGGCTTCGAAAAGCCAGGATTAGTTTAAGAAACTTAAGGCTACTAATTTATTTTATTTTAAGTTGCCTTTGTGAAGTGGAGTCATTAATTGGGACAATGTTCAAATAAATATCATCATACAGAACAAGATGTATAGATTTAATATATTACATAAAGTGAACAAGGAAAATACTTCACTAATTTAAAAAATGATTAAACTGTAAACAACTTTCCAAGGGAGTTGGTTATATGTATTCCTCGGCGTGAATTCTACATTCACAATTCAACAGTGAATTATAGAAATCGTCAAGTCACCCCGACTCAAAATCTGCATACATCTGTTTCGATCTTATAAGATCTCATCAATGCAGCTTATTTGACTCGGAGTACATTAACAAATTTCTAATTGTTCCCCAATAGAAATCGTGATCGGAAACACTGTCTGGATAACAACTCAGAGCGCCCATTGTTGGAAACCAAAAATTCACCGCTTTCGATCTATGTGACTTTAGAAAAGATAGACCATTATGGGCTGGAGTTGGTGTTTGCTTGTATTACCGAATTGATCTGCGTGCTATAAATACTATTTTTGTAGATTGTACTCAATCAGAGCAGATATGGATAACTCTCATGTTAGGCGGAATAAAATATGGTTTCGGAGTTTTGTATAGGTCAGGTAATGCATGTTCTGAATTTTTTGGAGGAATAAGTATGTTTTTTAACTTTGGTTTTATCGCGGTATTAATCCTGATTTTTTTAAAATTTTTTTCATTGAGTGTTTATATAATGTTTATTTGTTATAGTTTTCTATAGGATTAACCAGCTATGTTGTATCTCATCTTTTAGTACCTTAGAAAATGGTTGATAACATGTATAAAAATTTTTTATGATGGGTTCTAGTAAAGTCTACTATTATTATTATTATTATTGAACCATTTTTTTTTTATCGCATTGTGACTTTAGAGACTACAATTAAATTGAAGTCGTTTTCAAGGAAAAACGACTTTTGTATCATAAAGAACGCATAAAAGAAGAAAATAAAAGCAGCAGTATGAAAAATTAAACATTAAATTATAAGGATATCATTTGAATAAGGGAGGAAAAAGTACAGCTCTTGCACTCCTCGTTCTAAATATCTCAAGGTGGCCATCATGGAAGCACTATGAATATATGTTTTAATATCATTTATAATGATTTGGCAACACTGATAGACCACAGTTCTCTTCTTGTCTGTGATAGAATACGTCTGTTGATTGTCAGTAGAAAAGGCGAAACTAACCTCTAGCATATGTGACCTGATAAAGTCGTAAATTGCCTAAGTAAATTAAAAAGATAATTGTTCTTATAAGTTTACCGAAATTTTGTTATTTATAATGATTTCTGTTTTTGATTCTAAAATGGAAAAATTACTATTTCAAGGTTGAACGTTTCCGTCAATCAAATAGGTATTTATCAATAATAAAATTGTTGAGATTTAATCTCAATTACCGTGATATCGAGTGATTTGAAAATGTCGAATTCGCTCTGCAAGAATTCTGTTTCAAGAGTATACCAGGAGGTAATTGATGATGTTATATCTGGAGTAAGGGAATTTTTTCTCGAAGATGGAGTTGATGAACAAGTACTACAAGAACTAAAGCAAACGTGGGAAGCAAAGTTATTGGCCAGTAAAGCAGTACAAAATGAACAAGAAGAAAAAGCGAAACAAAAGCAAGAGATCAATTCTGCTAATGGATTTCCCAAACAAATGATGCCTCAGGTAGTGAATCAACATAATAGTATGCAGCCTCAACCTCAGCCGCAGATAACTCAAGTTGTAGAAACAAAAATGGTTCCAATTCAGATTACTCTTCCTCCTCAACCTGGAACAGAAGGCCAGCGAATTTTAACTATACAAGTACCAGCAACAGCTCTTCAAGGTAATCAATTACAAAAAGTATTAACTGGGCCAGTGATAACTGCAACTATGGGCTTACCAGCAAATATTGCTTCTTCCTTACTTCAGCAACATGTCAATGCAGCATTCAGTAGTCAACAACAATCTGTTACAATTGTTAAACAAAATATTTTACAAACAGATGGCCAATTCGATGACATGGATGATTGTATAGAATTAGAATTTATTATGTCTAAAGAGATTGATGAAGCAGCTCAATGTAGTTCTAGTTCAAAAAGAAACCTAGGTAAATCAAAACCGTTAAAGGAGAAAATTTTTCAAATTGATGGTCCTTTAGATACGTCTGATGAAGAAGAAGATGGTTCTGAAGATAATGATGAAGATGACGATGATTTAGATGAAGACAAAGATGAAGATAATGATATGGATGATGAAGGAGGTGAGGAAGAACCTTTAAATTCTGAAGATGATGTCACAGATGAAGATCCAACCGATTTGTTCGAGACTGACAATATTGTAGTATGCCAATATGACAAAATAATAAGAAATCGCAATAAGTGGAAATTTTATCTAAAAGACGGAATTATGAATCTTAGTGGGCAAGATTACGTCTTCCAAAAGGCAAATGGTGATGCTGAATGGTGAATTTAGATTGATTCTAATCTTTTAGATGTTTCAGTCGTTTTAACAAAGGTGGTATTCCTTTGTTGAGATTGCTGTAATTATGGACTGTATTTTTTTACTAGACCAAAAGTGTATAAATTTGCAGAATATTATAATATTCTTGAGACTTGTTTAGTAATAGATTTTAAAATGTAATGTTTTATCATTTCAATAAATATTGATCAGAATTGTAATACGCGTTATGATAGGTATAAATAAACTCTCTCAAAATTTGATGAATGAATACTTTCAATTAAAATTAAATTCAGTTTAAGAAACTTGTCATTAATGGGCATTAACTATAGTTTTATAACTGTTTATGTAATATTTAATATTAATTCAGAGAGTAAATATCAAGCTGTTTAATACTCTTGAACTGAATGTTCAAAATTGTGAAATTTAACCCCAAATACATATTCCAGAAATCTTAGTAATTGTAACTGTAGTCTTACATATTTGTATCAGCTATTGAAAAATAATCTTTTAAGAATTACCAGAAAAAATATTTTATATATATATATATATATATATATATATATATATATATATATATATATATATATATATATATACTATTATTTAATACAAGTACTCGTAATGACTATAAAACTGAAATATGATTCTTTTCTGAAAGCATATTGTAAAGCAATTAAATTTTCCTATATATTAATATCATTATTATTTTTTCAACATAAAACACAAAAGATTAATCAATTGCATTTATTCTTTCAGTTTAAAATTAATAGATATATAGGGCTAATTTTCCTTATTGGTACTTACTGATACATTTGGATGTTTCAATGTGCATTGCTTATCAATTATATCTTACTATTTATTAATCTAATTTGTCCATTGAAATGCTCTATCTTATTGATATCTTTTCCAAAAATCAACAGCACTTTTCTGAATTTTAATTAACATTTGATCATAATAAACTTTGAACATATCTGACATTATACAAGGGAAAAAAAACTTTTGCTTTAATGGTTCAAATTTATTTACAATTACAATACAGACTTAAGAAAAAGTCAATTTTATATTTCATACATGGGAATGAAAGTAAGTCTCGTTTAGAATAATTACGACAATTTAAGATCACTGGAACATAAATTGTATATATCTTGCAAAAAATTTATATTGCCAGCTAAGATTCGCTTAAAAAAATATATATTTATATAGGTTCCGCTTCATGACACCAAGTAGTTAAAATTACTTTAGAACTTTCTACACTCAAAACTCAAATTACAATTATTTCTATTCAGCCAACAAAATACAAAAAAAAAAATATCTGGGGCTCAATCAACGATTCTGAAAAACAAATCATTATTGTCCTTAAACATGTGTACATCTTTTATACATCGTCATACTTAACTTTCAAGCATACTGTCAAACCCTACTAAAAACATTTAGAAGTGCTTAAAAAATCAATTATTTGCAAATGTCTTTTAGTGAAATTATTGTTCAAGTAACAAGTGAACTAAAGTTGTGTAACTTTCCTGATGATAACTTTGGAAGACAAAATACTTTGATTCAATTTAAAGTTGAACATCCAATAATATTAGCTGAAAAACATCACATTTGATGAAAAATGATTTCATTCAAAAATATAATTTAATTCTGTCCCTTTTATTATCGCATCAAATTTTTATTCACATGTACATAACGAAAGAGTTAAATATATTTATGAACTATTTTTGTTTTGGAAGTTATATAATTTAGATTGACTTCATTAATATTGAATCGTATGTATGCAAAAGTTGAATGTTTAAAAAAATTAAGAAACTTCAGAGCTAATACAAAATTTAAAATAAACAAAAATGCAATGCAAAATTAAAAATGATCTAATCTCAAGTATTTCACAAAATTCATAGAAAATAAAGAATAGTAATATATTAACTACAAAAATAACAATCTACTGCAATACTGGAACATCAAGATAAGGCAACTATTAACTTTATTTTATTTTAAAAATCTGAAAACACTGGCAAATATAATTTAATAACATGTAAATGGTGTTCTTACAATTGCCAAAATATGTATTTTTACCACAGCAGCACAAGAAAATAACTGATAATTGGTTTTATTTTTATTATTCAGTGAAAGGTTAATTGAACCACATAGTTTATGCAAAGAAATCATAAGAACTTATGTATTACACAAATTTGAAAAACAGATGTAAATATAATAGGAAATTTTCTTTATCTATCTGTAGTTTTAATGGTAAAATTTATATTGAAAAATAGTTAAACGGAAAAGCTGTATAATAAAATCAATACAATATTATAGTTTTTTGTATAGACATATAAATAGTATGGCTCCACTTATCAAATGAGGCAATTCTTCCAATAAAATTTTAAAATGTCACATACAATTCACTTAATATCTTAGAGAAAATAAAGCTGCTGATCAAGTTTATAAATTCGTCCAAGAAATTTTCACTCACATTGAAAAAACAATAAAAATATGACGAAACTACAAGGATCATCCATGATTTAAGCATTTTATGGCACAATGCGTTACCAAATACTTGAGCTACTATAACAACAAATCACATAATTGCTGACTATATACATGGTGCACCATATAATGTATTATTTCCAGGATCAACTTACAACCCCAGAAAGGAAGCATTATCCTATTATGGCAATTTTCATCTAAAATTTATTTTCTCAATTTTTCATAGAACTCTATTCAGAACTAGAAGAACAATACTCATATAATAATTTTTATGTGTTCTGCATATTTCGAATTGGAAAAATACTACTTTATTCTTATCAAAACTAGCAAAAGTATATTAAGATAATGAAATTTGGTTTTTAATCTATCAAACACATGAAAGGCAATAAATTGTAAATTCTTTGATAGTCTGATTCCACAAATAACAATATATTAAAAAATTATACTTTCCTGGCATATTGAGAATTTGATGATCTTCTTCAACATAGCAATTTCAATATGAATAGTGTAAAAACCTCTGTCTAAATATTTTTCGATAATACATCCTCCAAAGAGCTGCCACTTGAATTAATTGATTTGAGAACTAATTCATCATTTCACATAAGTCAAAAAATAAAAATAAATTGTATGAATATAAATTCTTCCTTTCTGTGTAGTACATTGATTCAAATTCAGGCAATATATATATACAAGTGTCCCAAATAAACAATTTAAAAATATGAAGTTTTATACAGTAATAATTTCAATAATGAAATATCTCTTTGAGAATTGTTAGTTTTTCAAATATTCTGATCAAACTTTAAAAATCCAATATAAGATTGACAAAATAGATTTTCATACATCTATTTTGTCAATTTTATATTGGATTTTTAAAGTTTGACAAGAATATTTGAAAAACTATCATATAGATGTATGAAAGCGAATGAATTAATATTGAGACAAAAAATCGAAACTGATTATTTAATATGGTAATGGAATTAGATAAAAGTAACACATTCTAGATCTAATACTCAAACAACGAACAAAAAGAAATATCATTTTGAAGCACAGCTTGTTCTTTAATAATTTTTGATAACCATTTTGAGTTTCAACATGTCAACTGAATATGAATGAAAACTAAACTGACAATAAGATCAAAAGGACACACCAAAATTATTTTTTGGAGACTGTTTTTGAAGGTAAAACTAATCTACTTCTTAAATATGAGCTGTATCTATAATACACATAGAGATATTCAATATATAATATAGCTTAATTATTATTTATTGATATTTCAACTATTTGAAATATTCTTCAAATTCAATATTTTATTAAGCTTATTTACAAAACACAAATACATGTAAAGCTTTTGGGACACCTGTATTCCAATGAAGCATATTCATTTTCTGGTAAGCAATTTTATGAAATTGCTCAGAGTGAAAAAACTGACTCCATGCCTCTACTTCAATAAATTCATCATTTTATTTTCATTGTTACTACTGCATACTCAATTAATTGAGTGTACTTGATTAAAATAATTTAATGAGTAACTCATCATATTCTATTTACTTCATTCAAATTCAATATTATTCAACCCTACTCATTGAGAAAATGATACTTATAAATTTGAAGCAGTTTGCCGTGACGTAAAAATCAATAAAAAATAAGATCAGTCAGTTTTTCCACAATTAGATTATATTCAATCCATATTTTGAGTCTCAAGGATAAATTAAAGAATTGATGAGAAAGATTGTTATAATTATTCAGGTTTGACATATACTGCTGTACCGTATCAACAAATAATAGTATGTAGTCGGAATTCGTATTGAAATTATGTACATAATCTAAGAGGAGTGTAAAGAAGCGAATAAAACAACTTTGGGTAGTACAAGAAATTATAATTAATTATGCTAAAACTTATCTTGGAATAAAAATAAATTATTAGTTGCCGCAACAGCTATAATATTTTCTGAAGGATGCCAAGCTGTATGTAATATTTTTTTATTGAAGTCTAAACAATCTACACTTATTTCATCTTTTTTTCTTTTACCTCCCGTGCACACTTTTCTTGGCTTGAGCACAGTTTTTGGCTTTGCAATGTCTCTTGATGCCTCTAACGTTACTTCCCTCTTCGTTGTTCTATCAAACATCCTAAAGAAATTATTATAGGAACCAGTCATTATTGCTGTATCGTTACCATTCCAACAGCACTCAAACTTGTCAAAAATGCAGTCATTTTCATATAGGGAACATAATTTTGTTCTCAAGTATTCGTGAACCTGAAATAAAAGTAATTCATTAGCAAACTAGAAGTACTAGAAGATCTTTTTCACACACACACACACACACACACATATATATATATATATATATATATATATATATATATATATATATATATATATATATATATATATGTACATATATACAGTGTGATTCATTAAGGGTGGCGACCGGCCGTATCTCGGAAACCGTATGTCCTAGAATTTGGGGAAAAAAATTCTTATATGAAAAACTACCCTAAAAAAATGATTAAAAATATTTTTGAGTCCATAGTTTTCCGCTAGGTGGCGCAATCTACCACTTATAAAATATAATTGGATTTTTACGAAATATTCCCCAATTAAGGCTAGTAAAAGATAACAACTTTAGAAACTACTGTCTTAACTCTACAACTTTTGTAGAAGTCATTTTTCTGTATTACCTATTCTGAAATGGTGGGGGAAGTTCTCTTTCTTTGAGATAAAAAAGACTGTAACTCCATAATGCATGAACCGATTTTCGAAAACATAGACTCTATGCAAAGAGTATTGAATGTAGATTTCAGTAAGAAATAACAAAAACACTTTTAATTTTCCAATCGGCAACTAGATGGCGTTATGTAACACCTAGCTCTATTTATGATTTTTTTTGAGAAATTTCAAATGCAATGCTATAAATCTAACTAGCTCACAAAAAGCCAAATTTGATGACTTATTGACCTGTCAAAACCGCGAACTGATATCTCTTTTCATTCCAAAGATATTGGCATTTTTTGATGAGAGTTGATGATTGTTGACTCGCCCTGTAAGGTGGAAGAGAAATTATGTTGCTAAAATTATTTTGAAAATAAAATAACAGGTAGAAACGCATCACCAAAATATTTATTAACATCACATAATGAAACAAAACTAAGGGAGCTACTTATAACAGAAATTTACAAAACGCTCCCACTATCTCATTATTTTAAATACTCAAAATGCTTGCCAGTATTTGCTTTGAACTATTTCGGATAAAAATTTTCGGGTAAAAATTTAATCCCAAATCTCTCAAACGGTCTCTTATAGTTTTATGTTCATGGACGAGCTGCAATATTACGAATGATGTTAAACTGTTGAGAGATAGATGTTTCAAAAGTCAGCAAGTTACCTATGGAAATGACCCTAATGTTTTATGATTGTTTACTTTTAAGTTTTTATTGCTGTCAAATTTATTCTGACTGTTTGCAAACTAACTCTTTTATAATGCCTTTTTATTCAAATGAAGAGGCATATGATATGGTCAGTGTATATTTTGAAAGTCTACAAAATGAAGTAATTGCTGAAAGGGAGTATGCGATACGATATCCTGAAAGACGGTGTCATTCTAGGAAATTATTCAAAAGATTGGCACAAAGATTGCGAGAAACCGGCAATGTTCAACCTGTCGCATTAAGAAATAGGATACGTAGAAGTCGCAATGAAGAAAATTTTTTTTAACTTATTGGCGTTAGTTAAGTCTGAACCCCATTTGATTATTCGAAAAATTGCAGGAGATCTAGGATTGAATTATTTTTTGGTGCAAAGAATAGCAACATAATTTCTCTTCCACCTTACAGGGCGAGTCAACAATCATCAGCTCTCATCAAAAAATGCCAATATCTTTGGAATGAAAAGAGATATCAGTTCGCGGTTTTGACAGGTCAATAAGTCATCAAATTTGGCTTTTTGTTAGCTAGTTAGATTTATAGCATTGCATTTGAAATTTCTCAAAAAAAATCATAAATAGAGCTAGGTGTTACATAACGCCCTCTAGTTGCCGATTGGAAAATTAAAAGTGTTTTGTTATTTCTTACAGAAATCTACATTCAATACTCTTTGCATAGAATCTATGTTTTCGAAAATCGGTTCATGCATTATGGAGTTACAGTCTTTTTTATCTCAAAGAAAGAGAACTTCCCCCACTATTTCAGAATAGGTAATACAGAAAAATGACTTCTACAAAAGTTGTAGAGTTAAGACAGTAGTTTCTAAAGTTGTTATCTTTTACCAGCCTTAATTGGGGAATATTTCGTAAAAAATCCAATTATATTTTATAAGTGGTAGATTGCGCCACCTAGCGGAAAACTATGGCTCAAAAATATTTTTAATCATTTTTTTAGGGTAGATTTTCATATAAGAATTTTTTACCCCAAATTCTAGGACATACGGTTTCCGAGATACGGCCGGTCGCCACCCTTAATGAATCACCCTGTATATATGTATATATATATATATATATATATATATATATATATATATATATATATATATATATATATATATATATATATATATATATATATATATATATATAAAAGCTCCAAAGGTATGAATTATTTACAAGTTTCTGCAGACAATTAAATAAACATGGCAGTACTGCATTTATGTTAAGAGCAGCCCCAAGAATAGGCATAAAGTTAGAAAAGATCTGAACAGGTTGAGTGTTCCTCACATATTGGAATGTATGTTACTGGAATATTCACTTGCCAACAACAATAAATAAACTCGTAATTATATGTATATATAGGCCAAATACACCTGTGTTAGAAAACTTTGACATATTATATGATAAGTTCTAACTGGTACGGGAAGCACTAAGTAGAGAAAAAATAGTAAGTTTGTGATAGCAGGAGACTATAATAATGGGACAGACAAACATACCCAAAAACTCCTATCAATAGTACAAACATACAAACTACAGCCACTCATAAATGAACACACCAGAGCAACAACTGTCTTAAAAATATGCATTGACAATATTTTTACCAACATAAAAGGTAAATTATCAATCAAACAGTCACATTTATCCAATCACCTTGCATGAGGTTCGAATTTAATCTAGAAGGTAAACCCACCACTCATAATAAAACTAGGAAAATGAGAAAATTTACAGTAGATACCATGGTACAGTTTAACAGAAAATCGTCAGAAGTTGACTGGGGGAAGGTATATCCATTGGATGATTCAGACATAATAAATGGAATTATTTTGCTACAAAGTACCTACAAAGAACTCTTTGAATTACAATTTCCTTACGTAAAAGTGAAAACAAATGCAACGAAAAAAGCATATGTGAAAAATCAAAATATTGTAGCCCTCAAAAAACAAATGGACATTCTCTTCATTGCATCTAGAAATAGGTCTGAATTTATGAGCCCATATAAATATATCAAAAAGGAATAATTGTGACAGAACCTTACAAATATTGAAAAAGGGACATTTCTCTGAAAAAATTAGAAAATCTGATAAAAAATACCACATGGCAGATAATAAACGATCTAACGAAATCCAGAAATGAAAGAAACCTACCTAACATTCCATCAGGCAACCCGCAACAGTTAGACTTCAACAACTTTTTTGTAAACTTGGAACCAAGTATGAGTAAAACACTGGATAAAGACGATAATAATATCAAAATAAACAGTCCCTGTAACGCCAGAAGAAACAAAGCAAACGGTAAAAAAAAAATTCAAGGGACGAAATTCGAATGAAGGTTATCAGTAACACAATATTCTCTGTTGCAGAAATCGTAGCTCATATCATAAACAGAGCTTCCATAGAAGGAATATTTCCTATATATATATATATATATATATATATATATATATATATATATATATATATATATACATATATATATATATATATATATATATATATATATATATATATATATATATATATATATATATATATATATATATAAATATAATATATATATATATATATATATATAATATATATATATATATATATATATATAATATATATATATATATATATATATATAAATATATATATATATATATATATATATATATATATATATATATATAATATATATAAATATATATATATATATATATATATATATATATATATATATATATATATGTTTATTTTATTTTTGAATTATGTAAACGACTGCATAGAAAGCGTTCCAGCTTGGATAACATCATTTGCAGATGATACAAGTCTCATAGTTGGAGCTGAAACTTTAGAAGAGGTCGAAAAAATAACGGGAGAAATTTTTGAAAAAATCAAAAAGTGGATGAATAGAAATAAGCTCATTTTGAATGAAGAGAAAACTATGGCTACTCTTTTTAAAAGTATCAAATCCAAAAAAGAATCTGCACCCTCGATACAGATTAATGAATGTAGAGTTGAAATAGATGATGCTGTTAAATTTCTAGGAGTTTATGTTGACCAATGTTTTTCATGGAGGCAGCATATTGAGTATACATGTAAAAAACTCAGTCAGATATGCTTTGCCATTAGGTCAACAGGAAATTACTTGGACGAGGATGTACAAAAGATTGTTTATTTTACCAACTTTGAGTCTATCCTTCGATATGGGATAATTTTTTGGGGAGCTGCAGGTAGAGTGGAAGAAATTTTTAAAATACAGAAAAGAGTTATTAGAATAATATATAAAATGAGGCAAAAGGAGTCATGCAGAGGAATATTTAAAAAAAAACAAAATTATGACGGTATATGGAGTTTATGTGTATGAATGCCTAATATTTTTAATGAAAAATAAAGAAAAATTTACTGCTCATACATCGAGTCATACATATCCAACTAGAAGCAATGATATTCATTATCCCCAACATAAACTCTCTCTTATAGAGAAATATCCATCCTACAGATGTATAAAAATCTTCAACAAGCTCCCAGATGAAATGAAGAAAATAAATCGTATGAAGGAATTTAAGGAAAAAGTTAAAGACATGCTAATCTCATTGGAACCATACTCACTGAATGAATATCTAGAGTAAAGGGAAAATGAGGATAAAACAGTTACAATATTTGTGTTAGAGGGTTGTACTCATTTGTGACGTCATTTTCGATTCTCTGTGGGTTGTTGTATAATATAATATGTAATCCATGTGATATTCGGAAATAAAGAGGTTTATTATTATTATATTATTATTATTATATACGGATGATACTGATGAGCTCCAAAAAAGAGCTAAACAGTCTGTCTATCAATTTCCATCGATTGTGATAAACATCTTAACATTTCTAATATGTACCATCTAAGGTAGATAGAAAAATTTCGATGCTTAGAGAACTCGTATAACCAGCTCTGCTAGGTTTGTTTGATTAGTTTCGAATAAATGTCCTAAAACTTAATAACGAGAGAACAAAACTTCTGATGTTGGGTAACAAAGCACTTCACAGTGAAATAGATAATAGAAACCTGCAGATAATAATTGAAAATAACACAATCGAAAGTGTTGGCGAGGTGAAATATCTTGGAGTTTTAATTGATCAGGAACTAGCTTTCAAACCTCATGTACTACAAGTTATAAAAAGAGTAACATTAAATATCAACTTCATGATAAGAGTAACATCAAACATGTCTAGATGGTCCAAATTAATAATATATAATTACATTAGTATTACCACATTTTACATTCTGTGCATCAATACTATTCACAGTTAATAATAATGAGTTAGATCGGGAATGTTAGCCTTCAACTGCCTGGACAACAACCTCAAAGAATGTACATCACTAGGTTTATTTAGTGGCTCCGTAGTTCAGTGGTCAGTGCGTTGGGCTACTGAACAGAAGGTCGCTGGATCGAATCCCGGCCGGAACAACGAATTTATGCGGAGCCACCTCTCGGAAGGCAATGGCAAACCACCGAGCAGTATTCTGCCTAGTAAAGCCTCTCTGTAAAGGCGTTCGGAACCGTCGTAAAACTGTAGGTCCCTTCTATTCGTGTATCGCTGTATCACGCACAGCACGAGTAGTTGTAGAGAGGTCGCCACACCCTAAACCGGGTACGGCACCACAAGAAGGTTTATTAAAAAAAAAACTGAAGAGTCGCTTGCTGGGGGAATGATTGGAACCATATTGTTTTGTTTTTCACGGAGGTTCTTTTAATGTTGAACCTGTATGTTGATCTGGTTTTGAAAGTGTCAAGTATTTTACATTGCGAGAGTGTTTTTGACTGTATTTATGATTTTTATAAATTTTTTGATATTTCATATTTATGTTATATTATGCCTGACGACCTCATTTATGATTTTAATTAATATTTTTATATTTTATATAATTTTTATTATGACACATTTTTTATGAACATTTATGTACTATTAGCAGTTTTGATAAATAAAGGATATATATTATTAATAAGACGAAGATGACTGTTATAAGTGGTGTAGGGAAAATGATTAATATGAAGAAAACAAGCTTTCTTCTTTTTGGTAATGATAGAACCAACTATCGATATTCTGACTTTGTCTATATATTAACTGATGAAATCGAAATTAATCAGCCAGTTAATTTTCTGGGAGTAATACTTACATATTACCTATTAAATATTCTGAGTACTTACAAGAAGTGAGCCTTTCTTCAAAGAATAAAATTCTCATTTTATAAAAATTTTAATTCTCTACAAGAATGATTTTTACATGCAATCTGTAGGCTTCATACTTTCTGAGATAACAGCAGTTTCACTTGAAAATGGTTATTTTTTTACTATATTGTTTCGATGGATTAAACAATATTTCAATATTTTTTCAATTCAATTTTCTAAAAAAATCTCCTCAATTCTATTCATTTTAATTTAATACATATGTATAAATTGTAGAGAATTAAATTTCCTATAAAATAGATAGTTTAACAATAATTTTAAAAAAATACATATCGTGAAAAACGACATGATTTTTTTAGGGACCTTTTTAGACGAGAATAAAATTTTCTATAAAAATAAGTACAAACAAGTACAAATTTTTTTTACCACTTCAAACTACACACTTTGGCAAGACTAAGATATCGACCTAAAATTTTTAAGCCTTTGCACATTTTTATTCGTTCTTTCCCATAAAATACATACTATTGCAGTATATCAAAGGATACACTAGTTAGGTGCGGGAGTAGTTTTTTATCCGTTTTAGACCTCCTAGTCCACGATTTTCGAACACATTTTCATGTCTGATTTTATATATATATATATATATATATATATATATATATATATATATATTTATTCGAATAGTTGTTGCCTGTGATCTATTTTTAAACTCTTGATAATTATTAGCAATAACAGGCTGGTTGAATCTTGAAAAACTCGATTTTAATAAAAAATTTGACGTTCCACTATGATATTCGTAATTGAAATTTCTTTGACATTTATTGATTTAAAAAATTGAAAAAAACAGGGCTGCTTAGTATATGCTATTCAGTTCAATATTAACATTCAAAATTGTTATCACCAGATGGTAAGGGAAACCAAAGAAACCCTCACCTACGCAATGTTTGAAAATAATAATAAAAGGGTACTATTTATCTAACAACAAAGAAATGAGTCATGGGAAAACATTAAAGAAGTGGAGTAGAATTATCGGTATAGACGCTTATATGGAAGCAGCCGTTGACACGTGTTTCGGACTCTTTGGTCCTCATCAGAACGGCGTAGCCAAGTATTGGATTGAAAATTTGAAGATGAAAAAAGTACAACAAACAAAATCCTTAGATACGGAAGATAATCACACAATTGTGGTTTATTGTCTGAACTCTCCGGTATGGGAGATTTGGTCAAACTTTGCCACGGAGGCGATTAATGCTATCCGCGAGATCTAAGAACGAGTAAATAAACAATAACAATGAAATTAGTTGCTGGAAAATATTAAATAGGTAGAGCAAAATTATCGGAATAGTTCGTTTATATGAAAGTAGCCGTTTTCAATGAAATTTTTTTATTTATTTAGAATTTCAAATCTTTTAAAAAGGGGTACTTACAGTTATAACAAAGTTTAAAACCCTCAGCTTAAGTTTAGGATCATTGCCATATTTTCAGCTTGCAATATTTAATTATTTATTCGAATAGTTGTTGCCTGTGATCTATTTTTAAACTCTTGATAATTATTAGCAATAACAGGCTGGTTGAATCTTGAAAAACTCGATTTTAATAAAAAATTTGACGTTCCACTATGATATTCGTAATTGAAATTTCTTTGACATTTATTGATTTAAAAAATTGAAAAAAACAGGGCTGCTTAGTATATGCTATTCAGTTCAATATTAACATTCAAAATTGTTATCACCAGATGGTAAGGGAAACCAAAGAAACCCTCACCTACGCAATGTTTGAAAATAATAATAAAAGGGTACTATTTATCTAACAACAAAGAAATGAGTCATGGGAAAACATTAAAGAAGTGGAGTAGAATTATCGGTATAGACGCTTATATGGAAGCAGCCGTTGACACGTGTTTCGGACTCTTTGGTCCTCATCAGAACGGCGTAGCCAAGTATTGGATTGAAAATTTGAAGATGAAAAAAGTACAACAAACAAAATCCTTAGATACGGAAGATAATCACACAATTGTGGTTTATTGTCTGAACTCTCCGGTATGGGAGATTTGGTCAAACTTTGCCACGGAGAAATTTCAATTACGAATATCATAGTGGAACGTCAAATTTTTTATTAAAATCGAGTTTTTCAAGATTCAACCAGCCTGTTATTGCTAATAATTATCAAGAGTTTATATATATATATATATATATATATATATATATATATATATATATATATATATATATATATATATATATATATATATATATATATATATATATATATCAGGGGCGGCTAAGGAGGCCCTATTTTGTAATGTCCTAGAGTTTCCAAAGATACTTTTAACAGTGTGCCGTATTGCTTGACCATTACCTGTTTTTTTATCTTTATTTAGTTGTTAGTCAGAATAGCACTTAATCTTATTGTATACCTGTTTCAACTTTGGTCTTCTATTAGCAACTATGAAGGTATTATATACAAGATCTTTAATAAAAATAACCTCTGGGGATTTTCTATGAAAGTAATTGATATTGGTTAAAGGAAAGTAAGTTTTGAAAGATATGTTCAAAGTTGTGAAAAAAAAAAAAATTCCATAATTCGTGCATATTTTTATTCGATATTAAATAGACATTATTTATCTTAATTTTTTTATTCATATTTTGAGAAAACCATCGACTGATAATTCATTGAAGAAACGTCTTTGAATATTCTTTACTACCTGTTTTTCGACTGAATTATAAACATTCGAATTGATGCGGTAGTTACTCGATGAAAATCAATTGCAAACATGTTTGAGAAATGAAACTCTAAGATTAACGATTTTCACATATAATAAAACAACAACATTTGCACAACGCGTTTCGCTGACACTACAGCTTCTTCAGGTGCGAATTTCAAACTAGAACTAAAATTTCTAATGCAAGGTTTGCAAAGTACAATTATAAATTTGGGAAATCCATTCTGGGATTCTAAGAACATACTACCTTTATTCATTGAAAAGGTTAAGAAGGGGGGAGCTGTTCACATCCAGTTGGTTGTTAAGTAACTTCTGGGAATTTTTATGCCTATTAATTTCTAAAGTTTCCATAAGATTTAATTTTGAACCTTTTGTTCCAAGATGTAGAATTTCTAAATCCGAATTGAAATCATACTTCTCTTTTATCAAATGTCTAGCATATATTGAATCTTCATTATGATTTATGTAACTTCGACTGTGTCTGACGTACGTATATTTTTTCGCAATTTCCGTATTTAAGTTTATAAACTCCCGATTGATTGAGCTTCTCTATTTTTGACTTGTTGTTTTTTATGTATTTTCCTAGACTATTTCTTGTTCTGAATGCTAAATTGAAATCTAGATTAGAGAAAAAGGATTGTAATTTGTTGGAAGCTTTGCCGAAATAAGTTAAGCTATTAGGTATATTTAATTCCTTCTGGTTTGATCAATGGGAATACTTGTGAAATTGACATTTTATGATTTCTCTTCCTTATTATTTTGTCTATTATGTTTGGGCCATACCCATTATTGACTGCCATCTGCTTGATTATATTAAGTTCTTTGTGGAAATTTTCTTGAGAAGAGGCGATGTATCATACTATTATAAGCTGCTAATTTGTGTTGAAATGGATGATTAGACGTATTGTGTATTGTGATATCGGTTTATGTTATATTGAAAAGAATATTTGTTGTTATGATTACGAATTGTTATATCTAAGAAATTGAGTGATCATCCTTCTCTATTTCGGTTATGAATTGAATATTTGGGTGTAGTGAATTGATGAAATTTTCTATAATTTTTCATTGTCTATACGAGCCCTTGAAACAGACAAAAATATCGTCTACATATCTAAAAAATGGCACTTAATAAAGTCATAATGTCTGATTTTATTGAAGGATTAACATGACGTAAATATAGTTGATGTTCTACGAGAGCAATAGGATCAGTTGGCGGCATACTTGGATATAAATTGACTATGTCGAAAGATATTAATCTGGCGTTACGTGGTATGTAGTTATATTGTATTTTGCTAATTAATTCAAAGGATTTTTTAATGGAATATTTTGATTCAAATTTGCAATAATTATTTATAACTTCAATGAGAAATTTGGACGTATTATATGCAGGTGCAGTAATGTAGGAAACAACAGGGCATATTGGAATATTAGGTTTGTGTAATTTTATGAAAGAATACATTTGTGGTACTAACGGATTTGATAATATCAAATGATATTTGTCCCTATCTTAAATAATTGATTTGACAATATTAATTGCTGATTTAATTTCTGCTAGAAATTTTTCTGTAGGATCAATTTTCAGAACTTCGTAATTTGAATTATCAGATAAATGTTTCAATAACCTATCTAGTAAATAACTCCATGAAATATGGTGTGTTTCCAGAAACACTCAAACAGCGTTGACACTAAAACTTTAACTGAGGAAGCATTCATACAATTCGGGGTGCCACAGGGAAGTATTCTGGGACCAACTGTCTTTAATATTTTCATCAATGACTTAGCAAACACAATGCAACCTAGTACAAGCCACATGTATGATTAACTATGAAGATGATACAAGTTTCACATTATATGCAGATATCTTCCCCCACATTCTAAACTTGGTACAAAATACATTACAACAGGCAACTGAATGCTTCCACTCTAATAAATAATGCTTAAATATAAAAGAGAACATGTGCAATAAAAACCACACATGACGGATTTCAAAAACCGCCCCACATCCAGTTTAATGAGAGCAAACTTGCACTTCAGACCTCGGGAAGATTTCTTGGACTAACAATAGATGAAAACTTGGGTTCGAATGGGCATATAATAAACCTGTGTACTAAACTGGGATCAATATGCTATTCATTAGGTATACTACGAAATTATCTAGACTCATTGTCTATGAAAATAATCTACCAAGCAACATTTGAATACTAAATAAGATATGATATTATGTTCTATGGAAGTGGTAATAATGAGCAAGTACTCGAGATGCAGAAGAGGACTATTTGCATAATCATAAGAATGAGATGCCAAGAAACATGTAGAGGAGTATTTTGAAAGTCAATTAACAGCTATAAAGATATACATTCAAGGGTGCTTAATATTTGTCTTTAAAAACAAAAACTACTTCCAAATTAAAAATTCTACGACATACAACACAAGAACAATGGAATTGAAGTATTCCATACATAGGAGATCATTAACAAAAAAAGGACCAAAGTATAGGTATATAAAACACTACAATAAGATTATAAATGTACCAGGAAAAATAACCACCCTCAACCTATTCAAGAAATAAATCTAAAAGTCGTTGTTAAAAATTGAGCCATATGTATATGGCTCAATATGTATATAGAATTTTTGATGAACAATAATGGGAAATAGGTATTCAATTTCCTCTGACACAATTTCAATTCAGGTAGATGATATGACGTACACATATAGATATGTATCTACTTTAATTGAAATAAAGTTAATTTATTATTATTATTGTTTTCAAAGCTTGATGATTGGTTACATGAGAATGAAATAGCTCAGTATAATCTCCATCAATATTTGATATAACATTATCTATCAATACATGTACTAGAATAATAACCCAAGTCTCTAAGTGGAACAAGAAACTACCTCCAGCATATCTGCTAACAGACCTATCTAAAGTTAGCACTACCACATGCGAGATGAAAGGTGCCATAATGTGATTAATTTGTCGCTTTTTTGTCGTGATTTTGTCGTGCAAAAAAAAAATTTGTCGCGAAATGATTTTTTTTTGAAACCAATGGTAGTGCTAACTTGATATTAAGTTAGCACCTCTGGAAAACGGTCTTCCAATGATCGGACAAATGTCGCATATGGTGCATAATTTGTCGCTTTTTTGTCGTGATTTTGTCGTGCAAAAAAAAAAATTGTCGCGAAATTATTTTTTTTTGAAACCAATGGTAGTGCTAACTTGATATTAAGTTAGCACTACCACCTCTGGAAAACGGTCTTCCAATGATCGGACAAATGTCGCATCTGGTGCATAATTTGTCGCTTTTTTGTCGTGATTTTGTCGTGCAAAAAAAAATTGTCGCGAAATTATTTTTTTTTGAAACCAATGGTAGTGCTAACTTGATATTAAGTTAGCACTACCACCTCTTGAGAACGGTCTTCCGATGATCGGACAAATGTCGCATCTGGTGCATAATTTGTCGCTTTTTTGTCGTAATTTTGTCGTGCAAAAAAAAATTTTGTCGCGAAATTATGTTTCCATAAATCAATGATAGTGCTAACTTGATATCGAGTTGCACTTCCAACCATCTTCTTATATTCTGATAGAAATCTCGTCTCGCGCATAATTCGTCATTTTCTTGTCGTGATTTTGTCGTGTAAAAATTAAATTATTTTTTTTTTTTGATGAATTTTATATTCCCATAGTTGACCATAAAGTAAGACCATTGATGGGTCACTATACAATGCATATTCTTAAGGCTCAATATTAATCAATTGATAATGGCTGTTTTTCATAAAAACTCAATTAAATTTATTCCAAACAAATGGTTTCTAATCTGTTCAAAAACAGAGTCTTAGTATAAGACAAAATGAGTGGTGGTAAAAAAAAACTTCTCGCCCAAATTACTCATTTCCTTACACATGAAAAAAATTTGATTTGGAAACTTTGGGAAAACTGTGTTCGTTTTAATTTGATAAAAGTCGAATCTGGCCCAACTAATTTTCAAAAAGTCTCTCTCAATACTCCTGCGAAGCTTATGGAGGGTTGTCTTAGTACACACAAAACAGCAATAACTTACATTTACTGGATAATCATAGGGAATAAAGCGTAATGTGTGATAAAAATATGAAATATACGTCAGTTGCCATGCTTTTTTATTTTTAATCATATTCTTTTTATATTGCATAAAGAATAATACGGAACATATTAAAAACGCGCAGTTCATTTCACAATCTAAATCGTACAGTAGAGGAGCACAGCTGGAGATACACTTCTCGTGCTCTTCATTTCCTCTGGCTTCTCCTTGAGATCATCATACGATACCCACTTCCCATCTTTTCTGAATATAACAGCTCAATGCTTTTAAAAGTGCTAGGGAGCATTGGCTGCCATCTAGCGGTGGGTACATGTCGAGAACATGCAAGCATTCAAGCGCGAGAAATTTTGAATTTGGGAATGTATTTATAACAGTGACCTTAATGATTTAAATATTATTTTTCATGACGTGGGGAAGCGAATATAGCGCTACATGTAGGAAAACGATTTTTCATTCAATCTAATTCATATTTGTTGATATTAAATACATAATTCGTACAATATAATTTCACAATGTAACTTTGACAAATTTTTTATGGTACTACTATCGAAATAAATATATAACATCCCCAACAGTGTATAGTAGGTAATTAATTTAGCAGCGGCTACATTTCTCATTTTCGATCGGCGAATTTTTATCGGAAATTTAATAGATTACGGCATGGTAAACATAGAATATAAAAAAAAGTTTAATGAAGTAATTAAATTTATTATTTTCCATTAAGCACTGTTTTTTAAGTTAATTAATATAATAATTATAATTATGACTTAAAAAACAATGCGTTTTTATTGTTCTTGAAATTTTTTTTGTATAGGTATTTGAATCATAACTCTGACTTTCATCAGAATATCAGAAGATGGTTGGAAGTGCAACTTGATATCAAGTTAGCACTATCATCGATCTATGGAAAAATAATTTCGCGACAAAATTTTTTTTTGCACGACAAAATCACGACAAAAAAGCGACAAATTATGCACCAGATGCGACATTTGTCCGATCATTGGAAGACCGTTTTCCAGAGGTGGTAGTGCTAACTTAATATCAAGTTAGCACTACCATTGGTTTAAAAAAAAAATAATTTCGCGACAATTTTTTTTTTGCACGACAAAATCACGACAAAAAAGCGACAAATTAATCACATTATGGCACCTTTCATCTCGCATGTGGTAGTGCTAACTTTATATAGGTTGCTAACAGAGTTTGTTATATTTATACTGAAATCATCTGTCGACTACGTAAAATGAGCATTTCCAAAGAAAAGCTTCTCCAGGAGTTTGTTCACTAAAAAATTCACAAGTATCATAGTATGGTGACCGGTAGATCCACATACTTTAAAACTTTCATAGAGTCCAAAGAAACCTCAATACCACAGCAGACAAAAATGTAGGGCACACTCAATGACTGAATATCAAATCTTATACTGTAGATAAGTAGAAGTGAAAAAAAAGACAACTATGCTTCAATTTTGCATTACTGAATTGTGTAGAATAATAATTATTAGTAACACGTTATCATGTTGTATTTATATGAACCATTGTTAGAAATATATACTCACTGGATACGTTTCTATTGGCTTCGTCTCCATGTGCAGATCCCACACTTTTACCGATAAATAGTCCCTAGAAATCATATATCTGCCGTTATTCGACAATTTCACGTCCGATATACTAGAGATAATTTCCGAGAAAAAGCTCCGGTTGGTGGGATCCTCCGGTTCCTCGAACAATTTGCTATGTCTATCACAGAGCGCGGCCGACCGCATATCGCACAACCTGATCGTTCCCTTACTGCTACTATAAACAAATAGATTACACTCTACCGGATGGAACTCGGCGGCCGTGATCACCTCCGTCAGTTCCTCCATGTTCGTGGGCTTGATGTCAACGATGTTGAAGCTCTGATCGGTGATCTCCAGGTGCCAGAGATTGATACGCAAATCGTCCGCCGATAGGTAGGTCTCCTGGTCCGAGTTAACAGAGATGGAGTTGATGTGGTAGGTATGCGCGTTGGCGAAGATCCTCCTGGGCGATGCCTCCACCATCAGTTCCATCGGCTTGATGACTGGCACGCGCAGAGAGCTGACGGCGGTGGGATCAACCATCGAACCGTTCTCCATCCGCGTATTGTAGCCTTCCACTTTTTTATCCCTCTCCGAGACCTGAGATAATCAACACATATCATATAATAGGAACAGTTCAATGTACCTTCAATAAAGCATAACATAGTATATGCATCTATGTATGTATGTATGTATGTATGTATGTATATGTATGTATATATATATATATATATATATATTTATATATATATATATATATATATATATATATATATATATATATATATATATATATATATATATATATAATATATATATATATATATATATATATATATATATATATATATATATATATATATATATATATATATATATATATACTAGCTGACCCGGCAAACGTTGTTCTGCCATATAAATTATTTTCATCTATCTATCTTTCTATCTATTCATCTATCTGCCGATGTATGTCTACCTATCTAACTATCTAGATAGTTATCTGTCTTTCTATCTATCTACATATCTATCTAACCCGGCAAAGGTTGTTCTGCCATAAAAATTATTTTTATCTATCTGTCTTTCTATATATTCATCTATCTGCTAATGTATCTCTATCTATCTATCTATCTATCTATCTGACCCGGCAAACGTTGTTCTGCCATATAAATTATTTTTATCTATCTAAATAGGGGTTGATCGTAGAGAGGTGAAAATTTAGGGTTGTATATATTTTTGAATGCTGTATCATAAAAAAATAGAACAGAGAATGTTGCCAAAACATTTAGGGGGATGATAAAACATCAGTACAGAAGAGAGAACAAGCCACTGAAAGTATTTTTCAAACAATAAAACAAGAATAAATAACACAGAATTTGCATGAGATTTCCAAAAAAATCCAATGAACTCATACAATTGAAGGTAAAATCATGAAGAACAACTGAGTACCGCAGAATGCATTTTTATTTAATGAATGTTTTAGTGAGCATTACAATTCGCAATGAAAACATGTTATATTTGTTGCATCTTTGCAATCAAACATTAAGTTTTTATTAAATGTCTTCCTGATAACAAATGGTTATCACCAGATCCTAATGAAATACTACTGGATAATATCAGAGTACCTTGCTTATGCATTCTTCATTTGATGAAAATAGACAAGGAGGGTCAGAATATATTAGATTGATATATTGAGTATAACAAAGCATTCAAACAAATATTTGCAGCTAAAGCTTCTAGAATCTTGACACCAGTCAACATTTTAACTGCACTGTTTCAGAACCACCCAATGGAATCAGAGCAAAAATAATTTCAGGTGAGTACTGTTTCCTCTTTGAAAACCTTATTTTTATTGAGACACTTGATTTGATTACTGCAGAAGTTAATAATTTTTTAGAGGGAAGCACAAACTCTTGCAAAGAGAAGTTTCAGGACAATTTATCAAGCAATCTGAACACAGCAATGACAGTTCTCAGAGAATCAACCAGCTCACCGAGACATAAAAAAATATTTTACCTTGTTTTGGGACTAAAACCTTACAATATAAAATACTTTTTTTCTTGAAAGTCTCAGACGTTTATTCACATATCAGCTGTGGCACTTTCATTCATAAGCTAAAATGTGATAGAATAGAAATTTATTTAGTGTCTGGAATTTAACAGTAAAACTTTCACAGGCGCCATAATAATCAGTATAAAAACTACAATAAGTAGATGTGATTACTAGAAATTTTTTTACAGAATCAGAAGACTCACATAAACCATTAACTGAGCCTTTCTTTCCACATATTTCATCGTTTTAAGTAGCTTATTGTAGCACATAGATTCATATTGAAAATTTCCTATGAATAATTTGATGTAGACAGTTCATGAAGAGTTTAAATTTTAAAATGTATCTAACGAAGATGGGATTTTGGAAGTTGCGAGTTCCTAATTAGCAATATTGATGTATTTTATCGATTATCTCAAGTAATTGCGATGTTAGTTTTCCCCCCCAAGTGTTAAATATTGTATTTTTGATCTTTCAAATATAATAATTTTCATATTAGACATGTACACAACGCAACAGTTACTTTATTTATTCTTCGCATAAATTAAATATTTTAAATCCCATTATTGTGGGTATCTAACAAAATGACTGAATTAGATATTATAACAATAACCTCTTCTAACCTTCCACAATTTGATCGTCTTGTCGTTCGTCGATAGCAAAAAATGTGCTGGATTCTTCCTCCTCAACCATCGTATTTTGTTGATCTTCTCCTCTATCTCTAAGCTCTTCAGGTAGTCGAATTCGGGCTCGTGCGATTGAAAGGTGGAGTAGACGTTATATTCGCCTCGCTTCGGCAACGCCGCCTTTGATATAGGATCGCGCTGAAAGATGACGACGCGACCGCCCTTATCACCGGTCGCCAGCAGCTCGCCGTCGTGGTTGAATTCGACGCACGATATTATGTCCGCCTCTGTAACGTCATCGTCCAGCGTGCCCTTGACCTGCGAGAAACACCACTGTACATCCCCATTCCCTGGAAAAAATTTCATACGTGAAATCAGTGGTTCGATTCGACGGAACTACCGGGAGCAGAAATAGAATGTTTCGTACCGTTTCATCTTTCTCAGTTAATTAAATTTACCCGTGTTCGATAACATCATATAATTTGAACATATAAGAAACCTATTTAATACACTTTATATTACTCGATGTTGACATTAGAAGACAAGTATCTAATTTTTATTGCCAAACACTGTAAACATTTTTGCCTTGGCGGTGTTTAGATATAAAATTGTTTTTGAAACAAGTGTTCGCATATCCTTCCCTTTGCTTAGAAAACAATTCCAATTGAAACTACAGAATGCAGACTTGTTTCAAAATTAATTTCATCTTCATTGTGAAGAACTCTGGAGCATTGAAATGGAAATATAAAATTATTGACCTACCTAAATGCCTTTGCTTAATGAACCTTCAATAAACATAACATGGAGGTCAAAATGAAGAAAAACCTATAATTATCAACAAACATAACTCACAATCACTAATGCAACAACATAATAGAAATAATAAAAAAGGTTAAGTCATTGAATGGGTATATACAGAAACTTCTGTAATGAGAATATGGCTCGGTACTTTATTGTTTGGGATAAACTAAACCTATGTTTCTTCTGAATTTCACCCAGCAAGTGGTTGTATAGCTTCCCAAAGGTATTAGAGTGACAAATGTCTCCTATGATTAAGCTTACCATCACTTATTCCATATCAATAAGGTGTAGCTAGAAATACTCAATTGTATATTAAAAAAAGACAGAGTTTAACTGAATAGTGCTTTGAGAATTCTACAATATTTAGATAAATCATTTCAACAACATTTGTCCTCAATGTTAAGAAAGTTTGAAAATTTTGTTTATTTCAACTGTCCAGTTTTTCAAAAGCAAAATTGTATAAAAGCCTTAAAATACTCTGCTTGTGTAAATTCTAATTTACACTACATTCAATGACGATAAACATACTGAATTTTGTTCCCTCGTATTTATAGAGAATTAGAGAGTATTTTAGTATCATGCAGTAGATCTTTTATCGATTCAATATGTGAAAACTTGAACATTATAAAAAAATTAAAATAAACTGTTGGACAAGCTTACATTAGTTGAAACTCATGCGAGTACTTTTATACTAATTTTCTAATCTATGCCTTTCAAGAAAATCATTATAACTCAAAATGTAATATAATATGTTACTGAAAATTCATAATATTATATATTGTATATCAACATGATCTGAATACATATACCGTAAATAGTATTAAAATTGACACATAAAAATTAATGGTACACTTAATTGTAAATTGAATTACGAGCCAACTTTCATAAAGCTGGTGTATTTGAGCTGCAAAATTATTGCATAGGTTTTTGCTATAATTAATACATATGGCATGTATATGAAACTGATCGAAGCTCTACTACATATTTTAATCACAAAATTATATTCTTTCAAAAGATCATGCCCTAGTTATCTAATAGGTAGAGTTGTTCATAGAGCTGAGTTCTTTGAATGTTCAAATGTGAAAAGTGATGATGATAGGGTTTTCCTTGCTTTTTTTTTAGATGGCAATCTAATGAAGCAATGAAATGATGTGGTTTGTTGTATTAATGAAATTTATATTATTATTAATGTTTAGAGTTAGCTTAAAAATACATTAAAAAGTTTGATAATTGAGAGTTGAATGCCTTAAGTCATTCATGAAAAAAATCACCGCATTGCCATCTCTAATTTGAGTATTAGAAAACAAAGTGAAAAAACGAACGATGTACATAGAACATAGATGTTTCATCTATTGACTCATCAGCAGTTTACCAACTGCACAGTTATATATTGAAATATAAGATATTATTCTTGTCCAAAATGTCAATCTTGTGCACTTGCAAAATTGAGATTAAATGGCATGATTCAATAAAATTCACTGAAATTATTTGCCTCTCTTAATTCTGAAAAATTCAAATTATTTGGATAGTTTAAATGTCTGATAAATCCTTCTGTTTTATTAGTACAGGAATTCTGAAAACAAAATTTGGATGAGGATCTTTGTACTTGAATATTTAACAATTTTTTACTTAAATCAAAAATTAATTTGATAATTTACTATACTTCACAATAAATGAATGTAAACTAGCTATTTAAATTAAATTTGTGTTTTTAAAATTAGAAGTATTCAATAGAAGCTTCAGAAGAATTTAATCAAAATTACTCTTATATAATTATACTGATTTATATGAAAATTTACATTCAGTCATTCATAATTTCGGTTTTCAACAAATTGATTAAATGGCACAAATTGGTAGTTTCGACATATTCTGGCATCCTTTTAATATAACTTTTGAAAAACAAACATTTTATTGAATCATATAAGCCACGATACCTGAATTGAATACTTAAACTGACCTAAATTTACTATATAATTGAGATTATTCAATACTTGGTTTCATTCAATTAATTGTCAACAATGTCGAAGTTATATTACATATTGAATGGATAAAATCCATTCATACACTAATTATTATAGAAAGTGAAAAAAATGTGAAAGGAAAAATAAAAGTTTCTTGTTTAAACATACATTTTCCATTGTCTGTGCGCCCTACCAAAATAGTTTTCAATTTTGAAAAGGGATACTTTTGAATCATTGTTGTCTACTCTTGTTCACACATTTTTTTTTTGCAATTTTCACAACAGCTGCAGGTGGGTTTGTATAACAGATCTGCCATCTGTTAAATATCTTAAATGTCAAATTTTAACCTCACAAATGATTACAAACAACCTGTTAATTAAGCACAACGATGCCAGTTTCCCTTTTTTGTTCGTTGAAAAAACGAATTTAGATATTAACCACTGCATTTAATTCAAACTAAATAACCTAAAACAAAGAAGTTGTCAAAAATATTAGATTGAATATTCGGTTAGGAAAACATGCCTAATTTCAAGTTTCTAGTTCGACGTGATCATACTCAAAATCAAATCAGAACAGGGTATAAATAAAGCAATTTTAATGCATCATACAAATCTGTAAAGAAAAATGTCATAATTGATTTTTATGCATTTTTTTGGCACTTGGGAAACCGTTGAACCAACTAAAATTTGAATCCAATTAACAAACACAAAAATGTTTTTGGATTCGTGCAATTGTGCAGGTTTTCATGTCCAAAGAATATTCAGCTCGATTAGGCGTCAAAACATATAAATGGATTATTTTAAGATACGATGCTTGATACACTGTGGATTAAACGAGAAACGCCACTACGACAATGAACACGAACATTGTAGAAACAACCATTTACCTTCCATCATTTATGCAAAAACAGTCAAGAAAAGTAAGAAGTAGCAGAGTGTAAAGAGATTCACATATCCCTCATTGAGGTCACGGCTGATAGATGAAACAGAAACAAACGACGGTATTTGGTACACAACTTACCGGCCATAACACGTTTCGCGGGCGGGCTTTTCGAACTTCGCGAACGTTTTGTTGATTCGTGAGTAATTTTTACGGTTGCAATGGTACTTTGACGATACCACTTCATGAGCACAAACTTCGCGTAATCTTATAAATGGCGGATGCCGCACGAGGATTTCTGGTCTCTGGATTCGCTACACAGTGACGTCACGATTACGGTATCTGTTTTACCGGCTGGTAGTTTTTTTTTTTAACTTGACCTTAACAATGTTCGCCAACAGCCAGTACTTTTGGCAATTAATTCATTTAAAATATTTGAATTTTTTTAAATTTGCATTGGAGTTATTAATTAAATAAAGTTTCACTGATATCATTATAAAAAAGCATTTATTCGATCGTTTTCCTTACAACTAAAATTAATGAGTTATCGTTTACGTTTTGGGTTGTACTTTTCCCAATGCCTATGGTTTACCAAGGAAAAGTCATCACAGTTTTGTGCCAAATCCTTCAAATACTTTGAAAGTTTTAGTAATTCAGTATCAGTGCTTCTATTAAGGTGTGCAAGGCGAAATGGTCTTATCCTAAGTCCATTTTTGGGGTTCATAATAAAATTCCTTCTGATATCATCAAACATAATAGTATTTTTTGATGAATACTGAGGAAATTTACCCCATATAACACCTAAAGGTTTCACCTAAAAAAAAGATTTTATGAATAACTAAATCCAAGACTAGTAGCAAAAAAATAAATTTGAAGTTTCATATTTAATTAATGAGAATTTGAAAATATAATTAGTAACTTATAAACTTTATAATACTCACATCTAGTACCCCGTACTTTGGAATGTGGACTGATATCATAGCCAAAGAATCCAAATAAAATGCAATTTTATAAGACCCATGAGTAGATACTCCTAGCAATTTCATTTTTTCTTCAATCCACTTCATGCCTGTTGCTGACCAAATCACAATTTCAAAATCTTCATATGCAGAGGTCAAGAACTCATGCAAGTATGGCCTCATTAATTCATTTCCTGTTTCAGCTGATGATCTGTGATCGAAAAGAGTATAATCGATATCTAGAACTAGGAGTTTTTTATTAGGACGAAATTCATTTAAGATTTTAACCTCATATTCTTTTATTCGTTTTTCTACTTTGGCAAGATAAACTTCTTGGTTTTCAATGGCTACTTCCTCATCTTCGATGTCCAAATCATTGACTACTTGTGGCATATCTTCAGGTTCCGAGTTAACTTTCTCAATTTCCTCTTCCAGAGATCCCATCATCATTATTTTAAATCCAGATTTGAGTTTCAAGGAAGACAAAGTGCATGTATCCTCTGGCGTTTTGCCTAATGACAAAAAAATGTTTTCAAGGATTTCATACATGATATAAAATTTATAATATTTATAAAACAAATTTTGGAAATAATATCTGAAAGTAGGTAATTTCTCTAACCCTTAAATTTCAGATTCAACAACTTTTGTCTCTCAGGTTTTACTTTTGTTTGTTTATATATAGAATTCTTCAAATCGAACACTGTTTCATTTGGTCCATACAGAATTTCGAATTCTTTGCCACTCCATTTCACAACCAGTTTCAGGTCAATATCTGCCATCCTAGACAATAATTTATAACAATGTTTGTAACCAGAGGGAACTTCTGAGTTTATATTCCGATTAATCCGATTTGATATAATGTATTCTATTACTTTAGAATTGAGTTCTTAAATGAGAATTGAGAACATAGAATAAGATTAATTAATTATAGACGAAATGAAAAAAAATTTGACAATTATTAACAATTCGATGGTCCATAGGGCACCTGATGCGGCTGAGATTATTTACCATCGATATAAAAATATATTCATTGTGTTCGAATAAAAAGCTACAAAAATTAATTAAGAGTACTTTATTTCCCGATCTTAATGCTTATATGATATTATTTCTTCATTTTGAAACTAGCTGTTGAAGGCTGTATTAATCATACATTTTTAATGAATTTCTCAACTTATATATTTTCTTATATATATATATATATATATATATATATATATGTTGTATATATATATATATATATATATATATATATATATATATATATATATATATATATATATATATATATATATATATATATATATATATATATATATATATATATTTCAATTTTATTCTTCCAGCATAGTATTGGGATCTGACATGTCAGCTGGCGAACTCTGGCGGTCAGATGGATGAAGTTTTTATTTCCAACGTCAACATGCAATTGGCGTCTGAAATTAAGATTGTAGCGCCGGAACGGCTAATATCAGTACTAGAGCATGGGCCATTAACGCATTAACGGATTGTTTACATTGTTTGTAATAGTTATTTACGATACAAGTGAGTTAACAGCATCATTAAGATTAATACCTTTGTTGAAATAAGTACCTGAAACACCATGCATGGCAATGTCAATTTGATATTAAATAATATTGATGTCACTTTAAAGTCAAGTTTCAAAAATTGTAATCTAAAATGAGAGATTCGGAAAGAATTCCTTCTGATATTGAAGAAGAGGAATCGAGAGCCATTTCTGGATTGCTACCAGAAAAATCCAGGCAGAAGTATGAGTCTGTATACCATAAGTATGGTAGTCATCTAAAGAAAGGGTGCTGTAATGACGTGAGTTAAGAAGCTTTTAACTCACTCAAAATGCGTGCGGTAAGAGCTTCTTAACTCACTGGAGTAGATAAAGGTATTTACGTTCATTTCGTTTTGAGTTTTCGAACGTTTATCGTCGTAATTTGTGTTTTTTTTTGGACTTTGTATTTTCCTGTGATTTAATGTGTTTGGATCGAGGACAATTTTATCTCTGTTCAACAGTAGATAACCTACCTACATCAAGTTTTTTTCATTGAATATGAAAATCAATAATAAAATAAAGGAGAGGACGAATAAATTCATTGGTTAGAGGAACTATGTATACATCATGAAAAGGCTGTATGATAGAACACCTATTTATTTAAAAAGTTAGAAAACTTTCAAAAGTTTCAAGAAAACACATCTGACATGTCTACTTTCATTACCAGCTGAAGAGGTTTTGAGTATAATGGACAAAACTAAGTACTTACCAGCAAAACTGAAAGAAAAAACATGAAATAAAAGAAGAATTAACATGAATACTCTACTTGAATGGTTTGAACGTAATGAGTTATTATATTTTTTTGATATTCCTGACATATAACGGCTCTCCTAAAAGTACGGTGGACTTCTGACAGTCCGATTTTTTTTATAGAATCTCTGTTGTCCTGGTTATATAATTGAATATTTTAGTTTTTACCTAGCTATAGAGTCAAGTTTTATTTCATATTCTAGATGTTATGATAAACGTTATTTTGGTTGTGCAAATAAACATTATTTATTATTATTTTTTTAATAGGCCCACTACTATTTATAATTTATATCAACGATATAAAAGACATGAATTGCTCAAATAATACAATTTTAACATATGCCGATGACACAACCTTACTTGTGAGCGCAAAGCTTTACACCGAACTACAAGAAAAATGCAGTTTAGCCATGCTGAGTGCCACAGGGTGGTTTGGGAAAAACAAATTAATTCTGAACTCCGATAAATCCAAAACAGTTTTATTTAAAAATAACCATGCTGGTTTCGAAACGCCCTCTAACATTGTGATAAATGGTACTAACTACGAGCAGGATAACTCTGTGCGGTTTCTGGGGCTCTATGTTGACGCCACCTTGGGCTGGTCAGAACACATCCGAAAACTTTGTTCTAATCTTGATGGTGTGTCATACACTATCAGGGTTCTGAAAAAAACACTAGATGACAATGTCATTAGAATGTTGTACTTCGCAAATTTTTATTCTAGACTGAAATTTGGTGTCATTTTTTATGGCAAGAGCCCCGATTTCGATAAAGTCTTCATTGCACAAAAAAGGCTAATTAAAACAATGTTTAATATTAAGTTCAGAGAGTCATGTAGAGGGGTTTTTAGGAAAAATAACCTTCTAACGGCTACGGCCATCCACATTTATGAGTGTATAAATTTTCTACTTAAAAATGAACAACTTTTTTCTGACTACAAAAAAAACAGTTCATATAACACTAGATCCATAATACTTATTACCCTAAGCACAATATGACGTTTTACCAACAGTCTCCACTTTTTAATTGCATAAAATATTTCAACGCGTTACCCGAATTTGTAAAAACTGAAAGCAATCCAAAAAAATGTAAATCTAAACTATTCGATTATTTAGTCACAGTTGAACCCTACTGTGTGCAAGAATTTATTGATTTTAAAATGTGAAAATTTTATGTGTTTTTATGTCTACTTTAATTTTATCTAATTAGTATTCAATATACTGTTTTTGACGTTTCTTTAATTCACTGTAATTTTTATATTTATATTATAGTGATTCTAAATGAATAAATCTATCTATCTATCTATCTATCTATCTATCTATCTATCTATCTATCTATCTATCTATCTATCTATCTATCTATCTATCTATCTATCTATCTATCTATCTATCTATCTATCTATCTATCTATCTATCTATCTATCTATCTATCTATCTATCTATCTATCTATCTATCTATCTATCTATCTATCTATCTATCTATCTATCTATCTATCTATCTATCTATCTATCTATCTATCTATCTATCTATCTATCTATCTATCTATCTATCTATCTATCTATTATCTATCTATCTATCTATCTATCTATCTATCTAACTATCTATCTCTCGTTCTATCTATCTATCTATCTATCTATCTATCTATCTATCTATCTATCTATCCTTCTAATCTATCTATCTATCTATCTATCTATCTATCTATCTATCTATCTATCTATCTATCTATCTATCTATCTATCTATCTATCTATCTATCTATCTATCTATCTATCTATCTATCTATCTATCTATCTATCTATCTATCTATCTATCTATCTATCTATCTATCTATCTATCTATCTATCTATCTATCTATCTATCTATCTATCTATCTATCTATCTATCTATCTATCTATCTATCTATCTATCTATCTATCTATCTATCTATCTATCTATCTATCTATCTATCTATCTATCTATCTATCTATCTATCTATCTATCTATCTATCTATCTATCTATCTATCTATCTATCTATCTATCTATCTATCTATCTATCTATCTATCTATCTATCTATCTATCTATCTATCTATCTATCTATCTATCTATCTATCTATCTATCTATCTATCTATCTATCTATCTATCTATCTATCTATCTATCTATCTATCTATCTATCTATCTATCTATCTATCTATCTATCTATCTATCTATCTATCTATCTATCTATCTATCTATCTATCTATCTATCTATCTATCTATCTATCTATCTATCTATCTATCTATCTATCTATCTATCTATCTATCTATCTATCTATCTATCTATCTATCTATCTATCTATCTATCTATCTATCTATCTATCTATCTATCTATCTATCTATCTATCTATCTATCTATCTATCTATCTATCTATCTATCTATCTATCTATATCTATCTATCTAACTATCTATCTATCTAGTATCTCTGGTTATTACATGAAAGAAAATACAATTATCTAGAATCTCTTGATGATGTCCCAGGTTCAGATTCCGATAAAAGTGGAAGATTTTTCGTTGGAATAGCATTGAACTTCAAAAACCCTAGGTTTTCGGTTAGCTGAAAATTGCACATCATCAGTTGGTATGATTCTATATGGAAAAATCCAAAAACTTACTGCAGGGAAAATAATTATTATCAGTAAACTGTAAAGAACAACTCTCTTATGTTCATACACTTTTTTTCAATCTTCAAGTTATGAATCCACACCTTTCCTTCTGTCCATCATTTCCTTGTTTCCCAACTTTGTTTGGAATACAACTTTGAATTGTCCAGCTTTCGGAAAGGTATGTAAGCTATATTCGAGTTTTTTTTTGCCCAAGATGAACAATAGGATACACAACATTTCATTTCTCAGCCCGTCTCCATCCACTCCTGGATGTAGGCCTCTTCCAGATCTTTCCATGTCGCTCTGTTTGACGCTACTTGTAGCCAATTTTTCCCTCCAATCTTCTTGATGTCATCCATCCACCTCCGTTGCGGTCTTCCTACACTCCGAATTGTTGTCCGGGGTCTCCACTGGACGATCTTTTTCGGCCACCTCGTGCCATCCTGTCTTGCGACGTGTCCTGATCATCGCCACTTCAGGCCAGCAATCCGCGCCACTACAACTGTGATCTTAGTGCGGCTTCGGATCTCCACGTTGCGCACTCTGTCTCTGAGACTGATCCCCAGCATTGCCCGCTCCATGGCTCTTTGGCATGTCCTTAGCCTACTGGAACTTTTTTCGTAAGCGCGGTGGTTTCCAGACCATAATATGTCCTTACCGGTAGTATGCAGGATTCGTACACTTTCCGTTTAAGGTTAATAGGCATAGCTGGGTTTTTGAGGATGAAGCCGAGTTTCCCAAACGCTGCCCATGTTAGTCCTATCCTTCTTGTTATTTCGGTGGTCTGCTTTTCTTTGCCCAGTTTGATACTGTGACGAAGGTAGATGTAGTGTTCTACAGCTTCTAGGATATGATTCTCGACCGAAATCTGGGGAGCGTCCTGGCTCAAGATCTTTGTCTTTTGAAGGTTCATCCTCAAACCAACCTTTGCTGACACTTTGTGGAGTTGCTCCAGCATATCCTTCAGCTCCTCTGAGTCGCTGCTTATCAGTACGATGTCGTCAGCAAATCTCAGGTGGTTCAGATAGGTGCCGTCAATATTGATGCCCTTCTTCTCCCAGGACAGGTTCTTGAAGATGTTATATAGTGCCAAGGTGAATAGCTTGGGAGATATCGTGTCTCCCTGGCGAACGCCTCTCTCCACCGGGATTTTTTCCGTCACCATGTCTTCCTCCAGTTTGACCCGGAGTGTTGCACTGGCGTAGATGTGTTGGATGAGGTTGGAGTATCGCGAATCGATTCTCGCCTTATCCATTGCCTCCAGTACTGCCCATATCTCGATGGAGTCGAACGCTTTTTGATAATCTATGAAGGCCAGATGAAGAGGAATGTTGTACTCTGTTGCCTTCTCGGTTAGCATATGCATGACTTGGAGGTGGTCTACCGTGCTATAGCCTCTTCGAAACCCCGCCTGTTCACTGGCTGATAGAAGTCGAATTTGTTGGTCAAGCGGTCTGTAACTATTCTTGTTAACAGTTTGTAGAAGATGGATAGTAAGATGATCGGTCGGTAGTTTTCCACTCTCGCGCAGTCGCCTTTTTTAAACAGTAGGATAACTTCAGCATTCTTCCACGCAGTTGGAATTTGTTGCTCTTGCAGGCATTTGTTCAAGAGGATGAGCAATGCCTCCTCCAGCGACTCTCCTCCCATCTTGAGCATTTCGCTCGTCACTCTGTCTTCTCCGGGTGCCTTTTTGTTCCTCATCTTCCTTAAAGCAGCTCGCAGTTAATTTCTATTAATTTCTGGTATCTCCTCAGAGCCCACATTTAAGATGTTCCGCTTCTTCTAATTTGCTATGCGGTCCGGTTTTGGAACTATCGTGCTGTATAGTTTGCAGTAGAAGTTCTCGACGATTTTTATTATGTCCGCTTTTTTTGTGACGATTTTCCCCTGCTCGTTTTTCATCTTGGAGATTTGTGTTTTCCCCCGGGACATCCTGGATAGTAGGACTCTCATGTTGTTATTGTCGGCGATTGTTCGGTGAACCAGTTCGTTGTTATGGTTTCTCAGATCTTTCCGGATTTCTTTCCTTATGGTCTTGAGGGCTTCGTATCCATCCGCGTCTCTGTCTGCTTGTCGTCGCTCCTCCAGGAGAGCCATCGTATTGGCTCTCAACCTATTATCTCTTGCTTTGGTACGGGTGTAAACTCTTTTCGTCGCCACTTGAACGCTGTTGGTGATCTTCACAGATAGTTCGTCCAAGTCCATGCGTCTCAGGGCTTCCATTGGCTCCACTTTCGTCTAGATGGTTTCCTGGTATTCTAATTGCCTTTGCTCTAGTTTTGCCAAAGTTGGATATACATAGCTCTCATTTAGTTTGCGCCTCTCCAGTTTAGTGTCGATACTGATTTTCGCTCTTATCAGCCTGTGGTCGCTGCCGGTATTAAATCGGTTGAGGACATTGACATCAGTGCAAATCCCTCTGTTGTTGGTGAGGATGTAGTCGATCTCATTTTTCACCCTGCTGTTCGGGCTTTTCCACGTCCATTTCTTTTGGGGTGGTTTCTTGAAGTGGGCGTTGCAGAATAGACCTTCTGCGCTTAGGTAGTCCAGTAGCATCTGACCCCGTTCGTTCCTAGTACCTAGGCCGAATGGCCCTATGTTCGCTGGGTCTGTCGTTTCCTTGTGACCTATCTTTGCGTTGAAGTCTCCCATCACGACAACAAACCTGGCCTTCTCCGCGCTCTTCGCGGTGGTAACGCCTTCATAGAACTGCTCGGCCTCTTCATTTTCAGCGGCGCTGGTTGGTGCGTAGGCTTGGAGCACCTGCAGAGAGTATCGGTTGTTTAGTTTGACCGTGATATAGATCACCCTTTCTGAGATGGCGCATGTTTTGCTGACCAGATGTTTCAGGTCCCTGTGCACCATAAACCACTCCCCCGATGTGTGAGTTAGTGTTTGTGTTGTTCTGGAACAGCAGATGTCCTGATCTGAGCACCGTTGTAGTTTCTCCCTTTAAACGTGTTTCGCAGATCCCTAGAATGTTCCATTTAATCTGTTGCAGCTCTTGTTCCAGTCCTTCCAGGTGGTCATCCAATAGCATGGTGCGAATGTTATATGCCGCAATTAGAAGTTTCTTCTTTAGGTCGCTTGTTGTTTTCCCTGTCATCGAATTTGTGCCTTCCCCAGAATCCTTGAAGCGGGCTGACGAATCAGTGCGAGATTCTGAGCTTCGCGCTCTACTCGCCTGGGGTAGTTTTGTTTTAAAATCCGACATTTTATGTATGGAAGGAGTTGACATTAAGTCACCACTCCTGCCGATCGGGTTGGTGACTTCTTGTTGGTCCGCGGAGATTATTTTATTTCATCTCTACCCTCCAGGCAAGCCTGGCGAGCGTTCCCCTATTCGCCACTTGGGGACGCAGTGCCTAGGGGTTACAAGCTCCCCCGGCACGGATACACAACAATAGTGATTAATCTCTTCTGAACGTTTGTAAACGATCCCAAACAAAATTAAACACTATTAAAACTCAACAACTTCTCATAAAAAATACACGACGTAAACAGATGTAAACAAAGCAATCGCCCATGCGTTAGTAATATTCCACACTGGTAGGGGGCGTATCGCTTATCTACGTTCGCCAGTTTTTGATTTCTCACAAATGAAGTCGCAAATGATGAATAATGGAAAGTGTTAATTTTGCAAAACGTCGAATCAGCAAGTCTAGAAAGTGTTGTGGCGTGAAAAATTGTAATTCTAAAGCATATACAAATACAAGTATTAGCTTTCATCGGTTTCCGAAGCCAAACAAATATTTTTTATTGAGAGGAAATCATTTTGAAGAAAAGGAAAAGATTGATTTATTGAAGGTATGGAAAATCAATCTGAAAAAGAATCACACAACTCCGAGAATGACGGTGTGTTCTGTGCATTTTACAAAAGAATTGATTGAAACTCAGATTAGTTCCCATTATTAATGAAAATTCCAGACGCTGCAGCCAAAATATTTAAAATTGTTGGATCTGTGTTGCCTGAATATTTATTGGTATGATTAGAAGAAATTTTCACAGTGATATGTGGTACGATAAATATGTCTTCTCCGATCTTAGAAGATGACAAATTCATGGAAGATTAAGTGAAATGACGGAGTAACAAATTTATGTTTATGATGGTTATTAGATTGAAGTTAGTTATAATAAGAATACACACGGAATGAAAAAGTTTTTCTCTGTATATTCATTATTAATATACATCTTGAGTTACATTAGGATTGATGGTATTTTATTATGAAAACCACATTTCATTATATGACACATATGATTGCTCATTGAATCCATGTATACTAGTGAATAAATGTTTTTCGTGAAATTTTAAATATATTTTGTTCAGAAATAATTAAATGTCGAATAATAAAAAAAAATCACAGTTGATTAAAGAATCATCAATAAAAAGTTTCGAAATAGGTATATTTATTGATAATTGCCCATCATATCTGGCCGATTATAAACTTCCTACATAAAAAAGCTCGAATTAATAGTTTCATATCACTTAAACAAATACAGTTGATTTAGACTAGGTATTTTACAAATCAAATTAAATCAAATCAAAATAGATAAACAAAAAGCAGTAAAGTTGACGATACCATGTCTCGAATTATGTTAATTTTTCCCACATTTTATTATGAATTTGGATCTTTCCAGCCTATCACCTTGTCTGTATTTTCGCTGGAGTAAATTTTCATCTCTCATATAACTCGTGTTGAAAGTTGATTTTGAGACGCCATGTTTTGACGTATCACCTAAGCTCCGCGTCCATGTTAGATCCCAATAAAGTATGAATATCGTCAGAAGTAGTAGATAATTCATATAGGTACATACACATCAATATAAGGAAGGTTAGTTTTTTTAGAATTCTTCACATCCTGCAGCCGACCGCCGAGAGAGACGGTTGTAGCTCAGGAGAATTCACAGAAGAATTTAACGCATAGTTAACAATTTCGAGAATCCGAAAGAGGCCTTGCCCTTCTGTTCGTTTCAGAACATGGAAGAGAGATTAAAACTCCTGGATGATGTAGAGTTTAAGAAATGGCGGTAATTTCATACCATAGAAGAGCTCAATTTAACTCAAAATACCCAAGATGTACTCTTGCAAAAGGGTAATTGAATCTGAAGACACCGCGATGCCGACCATTTTTACGATATCGTGCATTGGCGGAAGACATTCATCATTAGATGTTCCGGGCAGATCCGGGATCCTCGAAATTAAGAAAAACAAGATAGACATCGAACAAATGCCAACAAAAATTGAAGTCGGCAACCAATATCGAATTCTTGAAGACTTTGGAAATATGGAAGTTGCTGTAGTATTCCTGTTCCAGCACTACCAAAAGTAAAAAAAAGTTCGCCACCAATTGTTATCTACGATAAGAAAAACTTAGACAAACATGTCCGAAAAAATGAATATCGAACATATTGCTTTCATAAAAGCTAAAAATATCAGAGATTACAGGGTCCAACCGACTTCTGCAGAAGATCACGAAAGATTAGTGAATCTTGCGAACCAATTGAAAGTACCATTTCATAACTTTTAACTCCTACACGACAAGCAGTTGAAGGTAGTTCTTCGTAATCTACTAATTGAAATACCAGTAGAAGATGTTTTAGGTGATATCCAAATTCAGAGTTTTCCTACCAAAATAGTCATAAGAATGATAAACTATCCAAAAATACCGATGGCAGTATTACTAGTGACCCTCCGAAGAATAGTGGAGGAGAAACGAATCTTCCAGACTCCGTACGTTCTCCGGTTGCCCAAAAAGTTAAAGTATCCGAACTCAAAACCAAAAACTAGCTAATGCTAGCGTTGCCAACGATTCGATCACAGAAACAGTCAATGATAAGCAGGCTAAATGCGTGAAATGTGGAGATTCGCTCCACAGCGATTCTTGACTTCGCAAATAAGGGGCCATCCATAAAGTACGTCACACGTTAATGGGGAGGGAGGGTATCACCGAAGTGTGACATCGTGTGACAAGGGGCATTGGGGGGACAATACTTTTGTGACGTCACATGTTAAAATTTAAAATACTAAAACGCAAAGTTTGGATGTGAATTAAAAATTTACGAACTTGATCTATATTTATTAATAATTTAGCATTATCGCTATGCGATAATCTCTCATGCAACGTCATTTAACTTCTAGAGCGGCGTTGTAATGCAAGTGAGACACTCAAATTCACGAGAATTTTGAATGGTAAGGATTTAAATAGGTTTAAGGCTGCGGTTATAGTGGATGCGTTTTCTGACGACCAACTAGTCGGACGTACACGTCAGATGTCGCAGGAATGAATCAAATACATAATAATGTATCACTATGGTTATAGTGCTTGCGAATCGGTCGTCCGATGACGTTAGAAGTCGTTCAAACGCTTTGATATTTCATGCGACTTTGTGCGAACGTCAAAATGGATATTGAAAAATTGATATCATTAGTTTTCGACATATTCACTTTTTCCCGACAGTAATAAAACTTTTAATAGCGGACTTTCTACATACTGATAATATTCTTCAAAATTATTATTGTTGATATCCATGTTTTATGTAAGTAACGAATGACAGTCTAGGCGCGAACACAGAAAAAAATACTTTCTACATACTAAAAAAATGAAAATAGCTGTTTTCTCTCGATTATTTTTAAATACATACATAAATTTAAAAAATGTGTGACGTCACATCAGGAGGGGGGGTATAAAAATGTGACAACCTGTGACAAGGACGGGGGGGTTATAAAACTGTGACAACCTGTGACAAGGACGGGGGGAGGGGTTCAAAAGTCCTAAAATTCGTGTGACGTACTTTATGGATGGCCCGGCCCCTAAGTGAACCGGCAAAGTATGCCAACTACGGCGATCCTCATCCGTCCAGTTAAAGAGGATGCCATGCCTTTACAGCCAGACAAAGAAAATGATCAAATCTAGCGCCGACCAGATAATAAATCTTCAATAAAACCAGCAGGACGAACTAATAAATTGAGCTATGTACAGGCTGGACCAATTTTGATGGGATTAGGGTACTTCTAGCATAGACAGCGAAAAACGAATAGGAATATCCTGGGCTCGATTTTCGAGACAAGTTCAAATATGAAAACAGCTTTTTGATACGTCAAGTCGTTCTCGAGCTACAGGAGGACTTTCAAAAGTTTGCATTTTTGAAAAGTCGCAATATCTATGAAATTATCAAGAGTTTAATTTTTCGAACAGGCCTTGTTTTTAGTTTTTACAAAGACCAATCCACCATTGAACACCAATATGTAAAATTATATTTAGTTTTTGAGATATAACACAAATTTAATTTTTTTTAAATCTATATAAAATTTGCTTCAAAATGATATATCACACTCAAGGTTATCATTATCAGTTTTTTTAATATTTCACATTTTGAAATAACCATAGTTGGCTGCGACTTTAACATTGTGTGTAACACAAAAAGGTATAAGTTTTTTAAATCAAGTGAGACATGCCTTCAAAACTCAGTTCAAAACTAAGTTTCATCAGAGTGAGTTTTGACAATAATAAAAAAATCTTTGGGTATATCAACCTACAAATATTGATGTGGTAACAAATAATTACTTACTGTTGTCATTTTCTAGGAAAACCTTATTGGAATATTTCAATATTTTGAATAGTATATGATTGATTGTCTTATAGAGGCGAATGAAAATATAGCTTTATCATTGCGAATTTATCATGAGCGATATCCAGAGAGGAGGCAACACTCGGGCAGTGGCGTAGATAGGGGGGATCAAGGGGATCAATCCCCCCCCATGAGCCTACGACAATTATAATAGAATTGAATAAAATTCTTCGTATTTACGTATTTAAGTATACATGAAATTTATTAAGCACTAGCACCTCTTTTGGTATTATGTACGTGCGATTATATAAAAATCATCTAGATATGTTTTCGTGACTACTGTGCAATTGTGTGTGCAATATCTTCTTATAATTTCAACATTATAATAATTCAAGAAATTGAATCGTTTTTCTAATTTTGGGCGAAGTAACTATTAGTTTTGAGCATATTCTATTCAATATTCAATTAGTAAGTTTAATCGGTCACTATGAGCAAAAAACGTGTTTAAAAAAGTTCAAATGGGTCTAATAGAAAATTTTCATTTCGAAAGGAAGAAGTCAACCAAAATCACCTCGCACTTCTTCTCTTTATAAAATTGTTTACTGTACTTACTATTAGACAAACCTGCTCGAGCTTTTGTTTAATGGTGTAGCATTATATCTAAAGCACGAGCAGTTTTGTTTAATAGTATAGGTAGTATAAAATTTAGAAAGAAAAGAAGTGCGAAGAGGTTTTGATTGACTTCTTCCTTGGTAAATAAAATTTTCCATGTGTCACACCTTTTTTGTTCCTAGTGACCGATTAAATTCCCGTTTACATTCGAGGAGCGTGATTCTGCTCATAGAATATTTTCAATCAATATTTTTTGAGGTATAGTAGATATCAAAATACATATGAGTAACTTTTGGCTTTGACAATTTAATTACTCCATAACATTTTGAAGTTAATAAAAATTTTCTGTGATGGCGTTCAATCCATTTCTGGACTTGGAGGAAGATTTACTAATCATGAGAATATAGTCTAGTCAACAAGTGCCTTTTTGTTCAAGTTTTTTCATGAGTCTCGGCATAATATGAACAAGGTGTCATTCGATTCGAAAGAGCATGAAGATATTTTTTGAAAAAGTTCCGTTCGCGAAAATTGTGAAAGTTATATCAATTCACTGAAAAAAAATATTATCTCAAAAACTAATTGATATTTTTGATATCTAAATACATATACAAAAAGAGGAAATTTTCTATTGAACAATAATCAGCGACAAAACATTTTTATCGCGATTTTTCAATTGGTTATGCAATAGTTTTTTGCTGCTTGAACAAGAACATTGCAAGTATAATAACTGTTAAACTATAGATCTGATACTTTTTTCCTCTCTTGGAGCTAGTTTCAAAAAAATGCAGAATAGATCCCTGTTAATAAAAATTTAATTTTTCAGTTTTTTATTAACAATTTACGCACTATAATTAATCATAACTTTTTTCTTGATTCTCTTATGAATAACGCATTTGCTTATAACAATTTTTTTAACAGTAGGGGATGAATATTGAAAAAGCCATTTCTAAGTAGCTTCCGATAATAAGAAACGGATCATTAATATTATTTAAAAAAATCCATTTTCATTTTGCAAAACTATACCTATGTAAGTTGTCAATAAAAAACTAAAAAATTGATATTTTTTCAATGGGGATTTACTCTGAAGCCTTATAATAATAGCTCCAAGAATGAAAAATAATTTCAAATCTATAGTAAACAGTTGTCACACTTACAATTTTCATGTTCAAGTACCAAAAAATTGTAAATTAACTATTGCATAACTAATTGCAAAATCGCTATTATCGCCGGATTATTGCTCATTCACCGATTTAGTAACTGTCTGAATTTTTTCATTCCTTAATTTTCATATTTAATATGGAAAAATAATTGTTGAAGTGTCCTAAATGGGCGTGACTTGCCCAAACCAAATTACCCGTTTTCGGCCATATTTTTACCTATCTGAGAAAATTATGAATATTGATCCTACAATTCCTGTAGTTGAGTCTTTCTTTTGGGAAATTTCCTCTTCTTTTCGAATCTTTCTTCAGATTTCAAAAATCTAAATTAATTTTTGACATATTGGCAAAGAACCAAACCCCCCTTTTTTCAGTATATTGTTTACTTTCACAATTTTCGCGAGCGAATTTTTATTTTCCCCAAAAAACGTCTATATGCTATTCCGAATCGAGTGACACCTTGCTCATATTTTTCCGAGACTGCTGAAAAAAGTTAAACAAAAAAGCATTTTTGACTAGACTAAATATATTAAAAAGATTTTCGATGTTTTTCAAGCATGATTTATACGAAATTGACAAAGCAGTTGATAAATTCATCAACACTGATGAGTTTTATCAAAAATTTCTTACTGCCACACCTGCTGTTCTCGTAACTTGAAAGTATGGAAGAAATATTTAATTCGTAAAGGCGATGTTGAGCCTAAAAATTCAATAATAGAGCTTGATAATTGCGTAGAAATGTTTTTTTCGAGTATCAATATGTTGTTCAGAATATTAGCTACGCTGCCGGTATCGACGTTTGAAGCGAATAAAAACGATTCAAAGGAGCATTATTATTGAAAGGTTTGGCTGCTCTGGCAATTGGTGACATTGGATTCACAGCTGACGAAGTCATGAATGTCAAAAAACGCCGAAAACTAGATTTTCTGCTCTAATTTTCCCAAGAATATGTTTAATGATTTATATATCCAATTTAATATGATTCAATTTTTCACTAATTTTTTCCAATTCAAATAATTTGAATTTTTTGCAATTTAATTCAATTTTTCTGCTTTTTTTGTACTATCCACATGAAAGATTATTTTTATCAACAAGAATAGAACTTTCGAAGAAAAACTAAGTCATATCCCCCCCATCGCAAAAAGCTATCTACGCCACTGCACTCGGGTAACATTTTTAGCCGACTGAAGCAAAACCTAATATCACATGGTTCATTTAAGAAGCCAATACCAATAACCTATAAAAGATCTAATGAGAGACAACAAATTGGCAGTTTTGGGCGAGATAAAGCTTTCTCCAAACACATTCACCAGAGCAATGGAATGGAATACTGAAGTAGCTAGAACAACAGTAAGAATAATTTTGAAAAAGCATAAAACTGTTAATTAATGTCAAAACGACATATCAGAATAGTCAAGACCAAGAGTTTATGAATTTTTCATTACGACAAAAAAAGATGTAATTCTTTACTTCATGGAAATGGATTTGACTGACAATATCAGATTATCTATTTATCTGCAATATAACTTAACTATCAGGTACTGTTTAACTAGATTCCAAACAAGTCCGCACGATATAAACTAAATAGTTGAGTCAGGTTATATGGATCTTAATTTGTTATATCAACAGGAGCTATAAACAAACGGCAATATCTCTACCTACTTCATAGTATGCTAAGAGTAAGTAGTAGAATTAGAATACCCCTGACCGGTTGAATAGGTTACAAGACATTACATATGTTTCAACTTAGTATGAGGAGGAGTTTTTCCAATTGTCAAATTTATAGTTTTTAGTCTGGTGACGTGGATGACGTGGATGACCGATATCTGTTCTGCCTGTTGTCTCCAAGATCCTGGAGGAGATACTGAAGCGAAGTCTTTTGGCGTTCCTTTTGAAGAGATCATTTCTGGATGACAGACAACATGGTTTTCAACCTGGAAAATGCACAAACACGGCATTGATAAGTTTGGTTGAGAAGATTTCGCAGGCATTTGACGAAAAACTAGAAGCGGAGGCCACGGCATGTGATTTGAGTAAGGCATTTGACTGCATGGTGAGATGCATTGTGCTTGCGAAGATGGAACGTTGCGGAGTTAGAGGTAGAGCGCTAGACATTTTCGTCTCATATTTAGCGGAAAGAACACAATCAGTTTTCTGGAAAGGAGAAACGTCCTTAGAAACTGCTATAAATGAAGGTGTACCGCAGGGTTCCATACTGGGCCCTCTGCTGTTTGTTGTGTATGTTAATGATCTGCCAGGGAATGTGACCTCTGAGGCAACTATTCTTTATGCTGATGACACAACTTTCTTCAATACAGGAGTGTCAAAGGAGGAACTCATGACTCGATCTCGGCTGTCACTCAAGCAATCAGAAGCGTGGTTCAAAGCCAACGGATTGAAATTAAATACCAATAAAACAAATAAATTTTCCTTCAGTTCATCGGAGAGGAATCGATTAAAATCTTGGGAGTTGCTTTGCAGGGTTCGCTTACCTGGTCGGTTTATATTTCTGGCATAATTAAAAAGCTTTCCTGTGCCATATACACGATCCGCAGAATGAGGTCCGTCGCAAGTGAGAGCATCGCTAAATTGGCTTATTTTTCATATTTTCACTCTATTGCGACGTACAATATCATAATTTGGGGATATAGTCCAGAGATCCACGGTATTCTACTGAAGCAAAAAGAAGCGATTAGAGCAATTTGTGGTGAATCCAGACTATCTAGCTGCAGAGGAATCTTCAAGGATCTCAGGATACTCACAGTGTTGTCCGTCTTTATACTATCATGCCTAAAATACTTACGTGCTAATAAGAAGCTTTTTCTAACAAATGCTAATATGCACACGTATAACACTCGTGGCAAAGAAGATTATCTCACCGAATATCATAGGCTCAAGAGAACTCAAATAGGAGTTAATTATTATTGTATTAAATTTTATAATAGGTTGCCTTCACGAGTCAAGGAACTGCTGGACAGAATATTCTTGAGGCGTCTGAGGTCTGCTCTGTTAAATCATCCTCTGTATTCTTTACAGGAGTTTATGGAATTGAGCAATGATGCCTTCTAGTCTAGTCTGATATATATGTTATTGTTTTGCTTTATTCATGTTGGAGTTTTTTGTGACTGTTTTGATTCTGATTTTCATGTTTTTATTGTACACATGTTCTATGTGAGATTGATTATAAAGTGTTCTTTATTTTTATTTGTATACATCTACAGACTTACCATGAAATCATTTTTGATGGTTAAATAAATTATTATTATTATTATTATTATACCGAATAATTGAACTGCATTAGCATAATCTTTCTTCAAATTGAATATTCGAATTTTTTTTACTTTATCAAAGCATTCAAGTGCTTCTGTCATTTCCTATTTTCATATTCATCAATTTTTGAGTTGATTAGGATGTTGAATATATTTTATGAGTTGTCAGATTCATTTTTTTTCAACCTGTTTTGAGTTTCGAGATTGAGGATATTATCAAAAAGTTAAAAATAAAAAATGTGTTGGCATAGATAACATCTCAACTAGGCTTCTCAAGAATATTGCTCCAAGAATAAGCGAATATCTTGCTCATATAATTAATTGGTCTGTCACGTCGGGAGAATTTCCCTATGCTTTAAAAAAATCTATTGTCGTACCGATTCACAAAAAAGGAAATATAAATGAATTAACTAACTATCGACCGATATCGATTCTCAGTGTTCTCTTCAAAGTGTTTGAGAGAATGGCAGGTATGACCTATGTCATATTTGAATAAATTCGATATTCTTAATAAAACCCAGCACGGTTTTAGAGCTGGTTGCTCCACTCAGAAGGCCGCACTGAAGTTTGTGGAATCAGTTTACGAATGCCTGGATTCAAATTTACATGTGTCAGGGATTTTTTTCGGTTTTTCCTGCGCCTTTGATACTCTATCCTTCAAGTTCATTATAGATAAGTGTTATAATCTTGGCTTTAGAGGCATTTTTTTCGACTGGCTGCCTAGCTTTCTTCATCACAGAACTCTGTCGGTAAGAAACGGTAAAATTTATTCCAGAGAGTATAACATAGATATGGGTGTTCCTCAGGGCTCTGCTATTCCTGCTGTTTATAAATGACTTACCCCCTCATTTATCCTGCTTATTACTTATATTATTTGCTGATGACACATCTGTCGTCATCGCGACTCGAAGTTGTGATGAGCTCCAGATAGTTTGTAAAAAAATTATGGCTGAGTTCATATCATGGTGTCGCCGTAACAATTTGATAGTTAATGTAGGTAAGACAGCCAGTCTGTGTTTTGGTTTAACAAACTGTGAAAGAACTCTGTTGAAAATTGATTGTCTGGGTACTACTATTATTCCAGCTGATTGTACAAAATTCCTTGGGATCCACTTGGATCGAAGTCTTAGTTGGTCAAATTGGAATATAACAGGGCTCCGCGTTAATTGAAGGGAGGCAGCGGGGGCCACTAACAGACAGCGACACGTACGGACAGTCAGCTCACGGCACACGCTCGTGAAGTGTGTTTCTGCTTATTTGCCCCCTCTGATTTAATCTTCGGTTCGATGGTAAGACCAAAATTTTATACTTATTCAATTATTGATATAACTCCTCCAAATACAAAATTATTCTATTTTATGATAATGTATCCAATTTTGACCAATTGTATATGAAAGTTTTTAAATTTCGAGTTAAATATAAAACGACCGTTTGGGGTTATACGTTATACCGCTCACCTGAGCGCCATTACCCCTTATCTGTGAATAAATGAGACTGAACCTGCTGAACCTCCTCAAACCGACTTACTGAAAAAGCTAAAATGCAAAAGACAAAGGAATCCCACTACCTGGAAAAGTAACGTCAGGAAAGCTGCACATGTTCAATTAAAGGAAGTTGATTTCGTCGACTACAAGTCCTATGCTGGTCAATTCAACTATAAAATTGAACCTTTCAGTCAAGTAGTTGCTCTTAAGTTTTCAAAATCTCTATTATTTGAAATAGAATATAAAGTTAGCCACGCCAATAACGAGTGGAAAAAAGTCTCCATTCGTGATTATCGCCTTACCAGAAAAGATGCTGCTAAAAAAGAGATGAAGGAACCAGTTCATCCTACCAATAAAAATTCACTTCCCCAAAATAAAGTTGAGGCTATCAAAAGCATGTTCAAGTGGATGCCTGAGATGGATAAGGCATATTATGTGGCTATACTTCCCAAGAATAGTAATACTTAATTTGTATATTTCCGTAACTTTGGTTTATATTCATATTTATAAGGATACTTAGTTTTTGATAACGTTACCAAGTTGTATGTTTTTTTAAATTTATAATAAAATAGAATTACAAAATTGTATGTTTTTTTTGTACCTAATAATTTACACAAAAAAAACTGTACTTTGGAGTTTTTTTCTTAGAAATGTTAATAATTATAATAAAACTAACTAAGCTGTAATTGTTTTAAATGTAGGCTTGTCCATAACACTATATCACAAGGCAATTTTTTTAGTTTGCGTTTTCTCAATACTTGGTTTACTGCACATACCACAGTGTAACTATAAGCTAACGGTTTGTCAAATAAAATTAATAATCAAGTCTGGTCAAGTTTCTTATAATTTTTCAGTATGCAACGCTTTGGTTGTAGTTCTAGTGGTGTTGTTTATTCGTTATATAATCGTAACGAATACCAACTCGAGCAAACGAAAATAATCGTTATATTGACCTCGTCACACGTCACACGACGTATTTTCTCAAAATATTACTCGAGATGAGCTCTCGTGATGTTCCGCGAAATACTTTCGATGCTCTTGTGATATTATAACTGATAATGCTACAACAATTAGTTGTTCACCTTGAAACTAATTTCATTAGATGACACGCCTGTCATTATTTCACAGATATTTGTTGCTCTCAATCCTAACATCACTTGGATAACTATGTGTATTATTCCCACTATATTATTAGGCCAAGCTACAGAGATTTAGAGTGTTAGAAGAAAACCAGCTCCGCCATTGTTTGTCAAATAGTTCCACATGATATAGTGATATGTTTTTCACTCGACTTTATTATTTATATCTTTGTTATTAATTTTAAGCTTTCGTGATACTGAGCATGAGAATTCCAAACAACAATAGAAGAGTATAATAACTCTTAAGCTTAAATGAGATACCAACTGACAATAGAATAGATCATGAATTGATAGTTAAGAATTCTCGTATTGGAGAAATGTTTCGAGAAGAATATTCACTGATACTAAACCTTATAAAATTCAAGTGGGCTTTTATTAAAAGGAAGTGATGAGAAATTTGACTAGCCAAAAAATTTCTCCTTTATTATACTCATCGAATCATTCGATCTATATTTACACCTAGTCGAAGCTAAAAGGTTTTAACCTAGCATCTTCGTAACGATTTTGAAAATTCAAACGGAAATCAATAAAACACATATCAAATATCTATTTTCAAACTTTTTCACGTGCGACAAATAAAAAAGAAAAGGAGTTGTTTGGGTTTTTCTCTTCTAAGTTTCTTGCGTTCTGATATATAGGATCAAACGAAAGCATTCAATGAGTAAATGAATAAAGTGAAATAAGAGTATCTGACATAGGTACTCTATACTTGCAAGTATTGAAGAAAAATAAAAATTTCATTTAAATTTTCTTTTATTTCTGGAAAATTATAAATTTCCGGAAGCTTCAATCAGGACAAAAAATGATCAGTATTCAATTATTTCTAAAATGAGTGTATAAACATTTTCTTTTGAAATAATTTGTTTTTGCCAAAGTCACTAGGACAGACAACGCGCTCTAAAAGCCCTGCAGAATGATTTCTTGCATAAGAATCAATTATTTTTCTCTTTTTCCGTAATTTTTCTTCATTTCATTTGGTAATTATCACAACAGAACAATACTGATGAAAGTTAACTACAATTCTTATATTCAGTTTATAATGCTCTGTGAATATATCATTTATGTATTGCAAGTATTGAAAAAATAAACGGAGGAATTTATTCAAATTGTTTGATGTGGTACAACGCACCTGAATTCATGTTCTTTCCATCAATTGAAAAGTGATGAAAAAGTAGCGAACTGTATCAAAAACGCAAGATGCCAATCCAAGAATACGAATTTGTCCACCTCTCTGTTTAGTTTACAATCTGATTTCACTAGCAGTAAGTATTTTCTTTGAGAATAAAGCACTAGATAATAGAATAATATCTCACTAAATATATATATATATATATATATATATATATATATATATATATATATATATATATATATATATATATATATATATATATATATATATATATATATATATATATATATATATATATATATATATATATATTGAGTAAGATATTATTCTAGTATCTAGTACGATGTTCTCAAAGAAAATACTTACTGCTAGTGAAATCAGATTGTAAACTAAACAGAGAGGTGGACAAATTCGTATTCTTGGATTGGCATCTTGCGTTTTTGATACAGTTCGCTACTTTTTCATCACTTTTCAATTGATGGAAAGAACATGAATTCAGGTGCGTTGTACCACATCAAACAATTTGAATAAATACCTCCGTTTATTTTTTCAATACTTGCAATACATAAATGATATATTCACAGAGCATTATAAACTGAATATAAGAATTGTAGTTAACTTTCATCAGTATTGTTCTGTTGTGATAATTACCAAATGAAATGAAGAAAAATTACGGAAAAAGAGAAAAATAATTGATTCTTATGCAAGAAATCATTCTGCAGGGCTTTTAGAGCGCGTTGTCTGTCCTAGTGACTTTGGCAAAAACAAATTATTTCAAAAGAAAATGTTTATACACTCATTTTAGAAATAATTGAATACTGATCATTTTTTGTCCTGATTGAAGCTTCCGGAAATTAATAATTTTCCAGAAATAAAAGAAAATTTAAATGAAATTTTTATTTTTCTTCAATACTTGCAAGTATAGAGTACCTATGTCAGATACTCTTATTTCACTTTATTCATTTACTCATTGAATGCTTTCGTTTGATCCTATATATCAGAACGCAAGAAACTTAGAAGAGAAAAACCCAAACAACTCCTTTTCTTTTTTATTTGTCGCACGTGAAAAAGTTTGAAAATAGATATTTGATATGTGTTTTATTGATTTCCGTTTGAATTTTCAAAATCGTTACGAAGATGCTAGGTTAAAACCTTTTAGCTTCGACTAGGTGTAAATATAGATCGAATGATTCGATGAGTATAATAAAGGAGAAATTTTTTGGCTAGTCAAATTTCTCATCACTTCCTTTTAATAAAAGCCCACTTGAATTTTATAAGGTTTAGTATCAGTGAATATTCTTCTCGAAACATTTCTCCAATACGAGAATTCTTAACTATCAATTCATGATCTATTCTATTGTCAGTTGGTATCTCATTTAAGCTTAAGAGTTATTATACTCTTCTATTGTTGTTTGGAATTCTCATGCTCAGTATCAAGAAAGCTTAAAATTAATAACAAAGATATAAATAATAAAGTCGAGTGAAAAACATATCACTATATCATGTGGAACTATTTGACAAACAATGGCGGAGCTGGTTTTCTTCTAACACTCTAAATCTCTGTAGCTTGGCCTAAATAATATAGTGGGAATAATACACATAGTTATCCAAGTGATGTTAGGATTGAGAGCAACAAATATCTGTGAAATAATGACAGGCGTGTCATCTAATGAAATTAGTTTCAAGGTGAACAACTAATTGTTGTAGCATTATCAGTTATAATATCACAAGAGCATCGAAAGTATTTCGCGGAACATCACGAGAGCTCATCTCGAGTAATATTTTGAGAAAATACGTCGTGTGACGTGTGACGAGGTCAATATAACGATTATTTTCGTTTGCTCGAGTTGGTATTCGTTACGATTATATAACGAATAAACAACACCACTAGAACTACAACCAAAGCGTTGCATACTGAAAAATTATAAGAAACTTGACCAGACTTGATTATTAATTTTATTTGACAAACCGTTAGCTTATAGTTACACTGTGGTATGTGCAGTAAACCAAGTATTGAGAAAACGCAAACTAAAAAAATTGCCTTGTGATATAGTGTTATGGACAAGCCTACATTTAAAACAATTACAGCTTAGTTAGTTTTATTATAATTATTAACATTTCTAAGAAAAAAACTCCAAAGTACAGTTTTTTTTGTGTAAATTATTAGGTACAAAAAAAACATACAATTTTGTAATTCTATTTTATTATAAATTTAAAAAAACATACAACTTGGTAACGTTATCAAAAACTAAGTATCCTTATAAATATGAATATAAACCAAAGTTACGGAAATATACAAATTAAGTATTACTATTCTTGGGAAGTATAGCCACATAATATGCCTTATCCATCTCAGGCATCCACTTGAACATGCTTTTGATAGCCTCAACTTTATTTTGGGGAAGTGAATTTTTATTGGTAGGATGAACTGGTTCCTTCATCTCTTTTTTAGCAGCATCTTTTCTGGTAAGACGATAATCACGAATGGAGACTTTTTTCCACTCGTTATTGGCGTGGCTAACTTTATATTCTATTTCAAATAATAGAGATTTTGAAAACTTAAGAGCAACTACTTGACTGAAAGGTTCAATTTTATAGTTGAATTGACCAGCATAGGACTTGTAGTCGACGAAATCAACTTCCTTTAATTGAACATGTGCAGCTTTCCTGACGTTACTTTTCCAGGTAGTGGGATTCCTTTGTCTTTTGCATTTTAGCTTTTTCAGTAAGTCGGTTTGAGGAGGTTCAGCAGGTTCAGTCTCATTTATTATGTCTTCGTCAGCACAAACGTGTGACTGGACACTGTCAAAAAAATCGCCAGAGTCTTCCCTGACTTCATCTGAGGGTACATATTCCCTGTCTCTATCTGAATCGTAACCTTCGCAATCTACGATATCAGCCAATTCAAGAATTTGTTCGCAATTTCCCGTTACATTGGCTCTTTTACGAAGAATTTCAGATCTAAAACAAATTAATAATACCTTGGATAAAATCACAAACATGCATGATTTTGTGCTCTCGGTTAGAGATGACAAGAGAAGTACTTCTTCCTTAAAGCATTTTCATGTTTTGTTAAGTTATTGACTCCCTATTCGTTTAGTCTAAAAGTCCAATACGGTAAACTAATTTTTTCCGTCAAACAAAAATTTCCTTTTAAAATCAACAATAAACGTTTTGTCCACTCGCAGTTCGCAGTGTGTAACGATAAATAATAAAAAACTTACCTTAAATCTGCTACACTCTCATTTTCAGAATCTGTATTTTCAAAATCAGCCAATTTATTGTCCATGGTGAACAAAAAAGTACCTACAAATTTATCAGCGGTATCGATTCCACAGCACGCTTAGTATATTGTCTGTCGAATAAGGCACAAAATTATATAAAATTTACCAATAAGCCTTTTCTAGTTTCGCTAGTCACACTACTTTTTGCACTGACGGATTTATCACACTCATCCACACGCACGCAGAACAAAGTTGTATGTGGATAATTTCTGACCATAGATAGGCATGAAATATAAAATTACAAAAGTGTATGTGACACCATACAACTATGTTATTTTAAAGTTTGAATGTTCGAAAATCACTCAGCTGTATGTTGTACATACAACTATGAGACACTAAAAATCGCAATTCATAGTCATACAACAACGTATTTCTGGTTGCCCATGACGTAGGATGCAACATACAACTTTGAAATCTTGTAGAAAGAAAGGTTTAAGTACATACAACTCTATGCTCCCCGAAACTCAAATTCGGAAAAAATGCGACATACAACAGTGTAACTTTGAGGTAACGGAACGTCAAAAAATCGTCAATATGAAAACTATCACATTTTGACACGGAAACGGTTATACCACGTCAAGGGTATATTCTTTTATCAATACGCAGTAACTATGCAAATTGGCCTATCATCAGTGCCGGATTAGCCACGTAGCAAGAGTAGCAAATGCTACGGGCCCCGCGCTCAAACGCCTATCTCACAGTAAAAAAAATAAGTTTAGATAAGCGTGAAATATCTTGCATGCCTTAAACGCGAAGCGCTTAGGCTATGCTTCACCCACACCTGAAAATTTAAAACTCGATTTCGTCACGTTAAATCGTAGATATAGGTTGTATAATACCTACCACGAGAAACGTTGGTGTCAAAATCTACAACAATAATTTAAAGTTGTACTACATTTCTGAAAATTGAGCGCTGGCCGCACAAGTGATGTTAGTTAGATGTTAGTCTAGCATTGTATTTTAGTTGCATCAGTTTACATTCCACCATATTATTTTAACACCAACACTTGTGACCCTCTGGCGAATGAAAAGGAGTGGCCGAAGTTTCTTGTCAGTTCTCATGGCTCGACCCCAGTCAGCTAACTGACCGTAGGAAACAAAAAAAAAAGGAAACACACGTGTTTCATTCCTCCCTGAAGTATGTGTCAGGGAGGCGGGCAGCTTGAGTTTGGGATTAACTCCTTCAGCCAGATCAGAGGATACACTTGTATGTACAAGTGCATTAAGGATAGGCGAGACGGGATATTTATGGAACATAGGAAGTGTGGGTAGGGTTCAGAGGATTAATACTGGCCCAGCAATCGCCTTGTAAGTTTGCAAGCAGTGACTTACATTACCATGAGGAAACCTCTGAAAAAAACTCATGGCAGACCAGTCGGCCCCGGGGTTTGAACCCGAGACCTCCCAAATACTAGCCAGCTTACCTAACATACTGACCGTAGGCAAATTCGCTCAAATATAATCTGTCCAGTCTAAGTTGGCGTGTAAGTCATGCGCAAATAACGACGCAAGGCTGCCTACCCAAATAAATAAAATTCGAAATGGTCAAAATTCATATCTGTCGTAAGTAATTTTCTGAAAAAGTAGTTATATGGTGATAGTGACCGGATCATCCATTTCGACAAATATTCTGTTCTTAACATATCAAATCGTATGTATCTCTCAAGAAAAACTAACATTCCGAGTAATGAAAATAAGTTGAATGTTTGTTAAGTTGTCATTTAATTGAAAAATTTGCAATGTTGTCGGACCCTCTCGAACAACGCGCTGGTAATCGGCATTTCACGTTTGACAGTCGCCGAGTAACCTAGAAGATTTTGTAATTAAGTTTGATTTATCGATCGATTAATATGGATTCCATATAGATCGACACTTTTGGTAGGGAATAATGGTCAATTTGAATTTACCGCTAAAAATCCCCGCCATGTCAAACATGCGAGATATCTCATTTTGTTGAAAATTGGGTTAGCTATTTAGATTCACGATTATTTATTACGTCTGGCAACAGTGTTCACAATCGACGTCATACACAATTGGTGACGTACACGCCAACAGTCGCTGGATAGACTATAGCTCTTTCACAAGTATCATGGATGTCATTTACTTACATGAATATAAATTTGAATTTTATTGTTCCTATGTAACTTTGATTGTGGATTGATTGAGCCGATACTTGGTGTAAATTAATAAACATTTTAAAACAATGGTTAATAATAACAATTTATAAATTTATAATTATATTATAAATATGTAAATTGTTATTATTAACTATTGTTTTAATAAACTTTGATTGTACTTAATGAATATTTAAAATAATATACGAACTACTTTATTACCAAAGTAAAAAAAAAACCAACCAGTTTGATTTGTAAAAGTAATAAAAAAAATATACGGAGTTTATTTCAAAACCTGGTATCATTACACGCACACAGATATATGTGTTCCTACATAGCCGCTTCGGGTTGTCACGCACACACATTCTCGGTTTTATATTCTAATCTGAGTTTAATACCATAAACTTGAGAACCTAAAGCAAACCAAGGGCCTCTTGGCTGAATTTGCTACAGGCCCCGCGCTGGCTTAATCCGGCACTGCCTATCATATTCACGCATGAGTTATATAATCAGAAAAAACATTATTATGTATCACTATTTAAGATTAGATCAGATTATTATGGAATTTAACGCTGTATATACCTATATATATTGCATTATACGAGTGGGATACAGTATAGTAGGCTGCTGAAATTAAAATGTATTTCTACCTGCGATTACAATGGATTACTTTGATTTTATTGTGTGTGATAAGTAATTTCAGATGTGCACGGATTCTTGGTGTTTTTCCGGCACCTGGAAGTAGTCACATGATGGCTGGGACGACGCTAATGAAAATATTGGCTGACAAAGGCAACGACGTCACCATGGTTAGTGCTCTGGCCCTCAAAAACTTGCCCAAAAACTTCAAAAGTATCGTGTTAACACAAGAAGGAAAAGGTAATAATTGGGAATATATCTGCTAATTTATTTAAGCGGCCAGTAGGTTTAGCAACTTTCACTTCTGTATATTAGGTTGAGGATAGAATTGTATATCAATAATATATGTAGTTTTTCACTTCCAGTAAAAAGAGTGCAACCTAATTTTGAATTGAATCCCTTTTACAACAATAATAAGCATTATTTCCAAATACAATATCGAAAACAACAAAAGAGTATACATTTCGTGACTTGAATGGAAAAATTCGATGAAATGAACAAAATAAAAATAAAATAAAATTAATTGAATATTTTCTCAACATCTACGGTTCCAGCTCTACTGTGTAGGTGTACTAAGCGTCGCTATCTTCAAGTAAAATCTTATTATTTTTATTAATTTATGTTAGTACTTCTGGTGAATATAGAAAACATATGAAGAGCTTTCAGTATATATATATATATATATATATATATATATATATATATATATATTATATATATATATATATATATATATATATATATATATATATATATATATATATATATATATATATATGTACAGGGTGATTCATTAAGGATGGCGACCGGCCGTATCTCGGAAACCTTATGTCCTAGAATTTGAGGAAAAAAATTCTTATATGCAAATCTGCCCTGAAAAAAAGATTAAAAATGTTTTTGAGTCCATAGTTTTCCGCTAGGTGGCGCAATCTACCACTTATAAAATATAATTGGATTTTTTACGAAATATTCCCCAATTTAGGCTGGTAAAAAATATCAAATTTAGAAACTACTGTCCTAATTCCACAACTCTTGTTGAAGTCATTTTTCTGTATTACCTATTTTGAAATGGTGGGGGAAGATCTCTTTCTTTGACATAAAAAAGACTGTAACTCCGTAATGCATGAACCGATTTTCGAAAACGTAGACTCTATGCAAAGAGTATTGAATGTAGATTTCAGTTACAAATAACAAAAACACTTTTAATTTTCAACTTGGCAACTAGAGGGCGTTATGTAACACCTAGCTCTGTTTATGATTTTTTTCGAGAAATTTCAAATGCAACGTTATAAATCTAACTAGCTAACAAAAAGCCAAATTTGATGACTTATTGACCTGTCAAAACCGCCAACTGATATCTCTTTTCATTCCAAAGATATTGGCAGTTTTTGATGAGTGTTGGTGATTGTTGGCTCGCCCTGTAAGGTGGAATAGAAATTATGTTGCTAAAATTGTTTTGAAAAAAATAACAAGTAGAAACACATCATGAAAATATTTACTAACATTACATAATGAAACAAAACTAGTCCGGTCAAATTAGACCAAAAAATAGGAGTGAAGTTATAAAAATAAATTCGCACCCATCTGAAAATTGGTAGGATTGTTCAAAACACCATTATGAATGAAATCTGAAAAGTATTCATCGATCTGATACGTGCAAAAAAATTTACTCGGATTCGAATATCATAAAAACGGTTTTTTTTTGCGATTTTCAGCAAAGCAGTAATTTTTATCATGGAATTAGTTCAGTAAAAAATTGTAGATCACCCAATTATTTATAAAAAACGTTTTTATAAATTTCTTCCTCAGAGCCACCGTTTTTGAGATTAACTAGGGTTGCCATCTCCTAAACTGCCGATGCCGGACAAAAATTTTAAAAACCCCGGACATTTCTGTAAAATTTTGTTTTTTCCTGGGCACTCCGTAAAAATTTTTTTTTAATAGAATAAAACATCGTTTATATTTTAATTTTTTCATTTATTTAAACTTCAAACCGCTTGTTTGCTATATAAAATGAACAACGAAAAACAAATAAAATTCTATAATACACAGTTTACAGTTTTCTCTTTTTTTCTGGCATCATCAAATAAAAAACATCTCATGACGATAATTTTTGGTAGATCAAAAATCAAATAGACTAGATACTACATTGTAAAAGTAAATTATAGATCATCTAGTTCGGTTAGATAGGTTAGGTACCCAAAAATCTAAATTATTTATTAACTATAAATCAAAAGTAAGTAAAAAGTTTAAATTTTAACGAGATCAAGTTCTTTTTACTATTTTAACTTAATTTGGAATAACACTTGCCAATTTTTCCTTAAATGTCTTTAATTTTCATCATGTATTTGTAAAAGTCGGAACAACTCAAGTCTTTAAAATTAGACTTTGTTTTGATCAGAGAAGAAAGCGTTTGTGTATTTAGCAAGTTTCTCTCCTTTCTCCATTGTTGCGACCCTAGCGAAAAAACTCACTCAACATTCGCATTGTGAGCTGGTATACAAAAATATTACTATGCAATTTTGAGCAATTTAGAATATTAGTGTTTCGAAAAAATTCGGCTACAACTGGTTTGCATTTAATAGCTCATCTTCGTCACTGACACTCAAGCTTCACACACCCAGACACAAAATATGTCCGGGTTTTACCCGGACATATTTTGAAAGCCCCGTCCGGACGACCCCCGGACGCCCCCTAAACTAGGACAAATCCGGGGAAACCCGGACGGATGGCAACCCTAAGATTAACGAAAGTTGAAAGAAATGCAAAAAAACACTAGCTCAAAGGTGGCGTTTAATCGTGCATATTATGACGATTACAACTCTTTCAACTTTTTGAATCGTTATATCTCAAAAACGGCGACTCTTAGAAGAAAAAGTATTTCGAAATTTTTTATAGATAATTATCTGATCTACAATTTTTGTCTGGGCTAATTTCATGCTGTTGTGAAATAATATGATAAGGATGTATTTTATAATCCTTTAATATTCTTTGAACCAAAGAATAATTCAAATACTAGATCTCTTGCAATTTTTCGAATACTCAAATGGGGTTCAAACTTAACTAACACCAATACGTTAGTAACATTTTCTTCATTGCGACTTCTACGTGTCCTATTTCTTAATGCGACAGGTTGAACATTGCCGGTTTCTCGCAATCTTTGTGCCAATCTTGCATGAGAATGACGCCGTCTTTCAGGATATCGTATCGCATACTCCCTTTCAGCAATTACTTCATTTCGTAGACTTTCAAAATTTATACTGAGCATATCATATGCCTCTCCATTTGAACAAAAAGGCATTATAAAAGAGTTAGTTTGCAAACAGTCAGAATAAATTTGACAGCAATAAAAACTTAAAAGTAAACAATCATAAAACATTGGTGTCATTTCCATAGGTAACTTGCTGACTTTTAAAACATCTATCTCTCAACAGTTTAACATCATTCGTAATATTGCAGCTCGTCCATGAACATAAAACTATAGGAGACCGTTTGAGAGATTTGGGATTGAATTTTTACCCGAAAATTTTTATCCGAAATAGTTCGAAGCAAATAATGGCAAGCATTTTGAGAATTTAAAATAATGAGATAGTGGGAGCGTTTTTTAAAATTTCTGTTATGAGTAGCTCCCTTAGTTTTGTTTCATTATGTAATGTTAATAAATATTTTGGTGATGCGTTTCTACTTGTTATTTTATTTTCAAAACAATTTTAGCAACATAATTTCTCTTCCACCTTACAGGGCGAGCCAACAATCATCAATGCTCATCAAAAAATGCCAATATCTTTGGAATGAAAAGAGATATCAGTTCGCGGTTTTGACAGGAGTCATGTATTTGAGTCCCATCATTATGAATCATAGATCATAGATTATATTTACAGAATAAGTTCGCCTATTTACTTGTTTACTCAATTATTAATTATCTATGTTTCTCTTAGGATAACTATATTCCAACAATTCTATTATCATTATCATTGTTCGTCTCCTAATCGAATATTTATATTTTCATTAAGATAAGTCAGCATATATAAACCATAAGAAATTGTGACCATTAAGTTTAGTTCTACATTAAATCTGGTGCTGTACACTAGTTTTGTCAGATCTCTTCGAATTTAATAAATATTATATTATAAATAAAGGTTATTTCCACGACTGAATAACATAATTCAGGTCAATAAGTCATCAAATTTGGATTTTTGTTAGCTAGTTAGATTTATAGCATTGCATTTGAAATTTCTCAAAAAAATCATAAATAGAGCTAGGTGTTACATAACGCCCTCTAGTTGCCGATTGGAAAATTAAAAGTGTTTTTGTTATTTGTTACTGAAATCTACATTCAATACTCTTTGCATAGAGTCTACGTTTTCGAAAATCGTTTCCTGCATTACGGAGTTACAGTCTTTTTTATGTCAAAGAAAAAGAACTTCCCCCACCATTTCAGAATAGGTAATACAGAAAAATGACTTCAACAAGAGTTGTGGAATTAGGACAGTAGTTTCTAAATTTGATATTTTTTACCAGCCTAAATTGGGGAATATTTCGTAAAAAATCCAATCATATTTTATAAGTGGTAGATTGCGCCACCTAGCGGAAAACTATGGACTCAAAAACATTTTAATCATTTTTTTAGGGCAGATTTGCGTATGAGAATTTTTTTCTCCAAATTTTAGGACATACGGTTTCCGAGATACGGCTGGTCGCCATCCTTAATGAATCACCCTGTATATATAGATATATATATATATATATATATATATATATATATATATATATATATATATATATATATATATATATATATATATATATATATATATATTGGAGCCCCAGAACAAACTATAGACCATATAGTCTGTGAATGCCTGACAAGAAGATTCCACGGAGAATGGGACATCTTAAAAGCTACACCCACTGCTGTAGACTGGATAACTTCCCTGGACATCGACTTATAACCTCTAGTCTCTCCCAAAGAAGTCTCGCATATTTTATTTTATTATACTAATTATATCTAATATTAATTCATACTTTACCATACTTATACAAATAACTACAGTTGTAACAGAAATTTTAGATCGCCATACGATAAATAACTAAACAATAATAATATATATATATATATATATATACATATATATATATATATATATATATATATATATATATATATATATATATATATATATATATATATATATATATATATACATATATATATATATACATATCTATATACATATATATATATAATATATATATATATATATATATATATATATATATATATATATATATATATAATCAAATATCAATATTCATACAAAGCATTGAATATTTTTGAAACTATTCCTCACATTCGATTTTATTTCAGATATGAATTTAGATTTCTATAGCTTTGACGTTCATCCATATCTACAGACAATAATCTACAATATGCTTGGTCCCAAGATCTTGGAGGTGGTCTTATCACACCCTTATTTCCAGGAACTCCTGAATTCCGGGGAAAAGTACGACGTCATTATTCTGGAGCAATTTTACGCTGACGGTCTTAAGTACTTAGGGGTACATTTTGACGCACCTCTGATTCTCTACAGCGCCCTTGATGCTAGTTCGTGGACCAATCCTACGGTTGGCAACCCCGCTCCTCCTTCCTTTGTGACTGAACTCACTATGCCTGGATCGAGAGAAATGACGTTCTTTGGCAGGCTGGATAATTCTATCCTGTTTGTTCTCAACGAGCTTCTGAGGAATTTCATGGTTTTACCGTCTCACAACAGAATAATAAAGAAGTACTTTCCTCAAGCACCTGATATTTCAGAATATTACCACAACGTATCGTTGATTTTGTTGAATGCCGATTCTAGTGTGAATGATCCAGTACCAAAGGTGATATCTTTTTTTATTTTATTGAGTGATAATCTTGAAGTCTGCCTAATGAACAAAGAGAGTAGAGGTTAGGGATACAAAAAATGAGGTTTTATTACTTATAGTATCCTTGCATTTTAAATTTATCCAACAATTTTTGATAATGTTAAAACGGCTAATGACCCATAATATGTTTAGAGATAATAACATAAGAGTAAAACTCAAACCAAGCCTGTCTCATTCTTAAACCAAGGCTTTTTATGTCGATCTATAAAAAAAATTTATCATCTAAATACAGAGTTAATCATTCAAAATGTTTTAGCAAGGGTTTGGAGAGACCTGTTCTTTATCCGCTATAAAAATCTCCAATCCCGCCAATGATTACTTCTTGATTTTTAGGTTCCGTCCATGATTGATATCGGAGGGTTTCACATAAAACCTTCAAAACCATTGCCAGAGGATCTTCAATCAATCCTGGATAACGCGAAGTATGGAGTGGTATACTTCAGCATGGGATCAAACATCAAAGGCAAAGAAATGCCCAAAAACACGTTGGCGCTGATACTGAAGGTATTTTCGGAATTGAAAGAAACTGTGCTCTGGAAATGGGAAGACGAACATTTACCCGGTAAACCGAAGAATGTCATTATCCGAAATTGGTTGCCTCAGAATGATTTACTGGGTGAGTGTAATAATCGAACTATAAGTAGTTGATGATGCCGATACTTGATGAAATTTGATATAGATTGAGGATAGAAGTTTTTTTTCAAAGGGGGCCTACAGTTTAAAGCGAGTTCCGAACTGCTAATGGGCTTGATCCTATGTTAAAAATCCAACATATATATATATATATATATATATATATATATATATATATATATATATATATATATATATTTATATATATATATATATATATATATATATATATATATATATACAGGGTGATTCACGGTGGATGGCACATTAGACGTTTCTGGTGAACCATACAACGGATCCCTTTGAAAATTCAATGGAGGGCATAATCGGACATTCTCTACCCAACTAAAATATTTTCGGTAATGCGGTGTTGCCACTTCTATAAGAAAGTAGTAGCAACTTTGATTTTTCAAATGGAACTACCTGTATATTATATTATTTTTAGAATCTCCAACAATTTCCCAACAACTTTTCATAATATTTCTCTATACCTATCTGTTACCGTTTTCGAAATAAAAATTATTTTCGTTTTTTTTCGTCGGAAATCAAGACCTCTAAAAACTCTGATATCTTTGAGCTAAGAAATACAATGATATCGAAATTTCGGATTAAGTTTTTTAATACCTAGGTGCTTCCTACACTTTAGCCCAATTTTCGTTATTTCAATAAAGGGGGGTCAGAAAATACAGTTATTTCGTTAGCTTGGAAAAGTGACTATAAGTTGGTTATTTCAAATGGAATACCCTGTATATTATTACAAATTCGAAAAGCTGCTAGAATTTTCTTTTTATCTATTTATACCATACCTATACCTAACTAGTCAAGTTTCGGACTTATGAGCACTTATTTGTGAAAATGTTCCTTGAACATGGTATCCCCTTGGTATTTGCTAAGCATGTCATGATTACCTACTATTTGACAGTAACGTTGTGACAATCTACTAATAATATCGAAACTTTCATCACTTCAGAAGTTGGAAATACCTTCAGAAACGATGGAAAAAATTTATTGAAATGAAGTTCTTATGAATTTGTTTAATATTTTTGGACAGTGTGATAAAATTATCAGCAGGACATGTAGAAAGTTCAATGAAATGTATCCGAATCTACCGCCAATGAACCTCAAGAAATTTATACGAATTCAGAACAATTTCAAAATGTTTGGATCAACTTTAAAAGCACTAAGAAATGTACATCGGTCCGTAACTTCCGAAGACAACCAAATTAATGTCCTATCATATTTTCACGCATTTCCGGAGTCATCGATAAGAAGTGCTGAAGAAGATTTTGGCTTAAAATATTCATCTGTTCAAAGAATCTTGCAATGACATAACATGCATGATTACAAATTCACCAAAATTGAAGCAATGAAGCCTCAATACCCTCAACAGAGAGTTGAATTTTGTGAAATGATGTTGGTACGCATTCAAAAAGATCCATTTTTTTAAAATAAAATGATTTGGACTGATGAATCAAAATTTTCAAGAGAAGGAATTTTCAATAGAAAAAATTGTCATTTTTGGTGCAGTGAAAATTTCACAAAAGAAGCCGGATATCATTCGTATAAATTTCTTGAGGTTCATTGGCGGTAGATTCGGATACATTTCATTGAACTTTCTATGTCCTGCTGATAATTTTATCACACTGTCCAAAAATAATAAACAAATTCATAAGAACTTCATTTGAATAAATTTTTTCCATCGTTTCTGAAGGTATTTCCAACTTCTGAAGTGATGAAAGTTTCGATATTATTAGTAGATTGTCACAACATTACTGTCAAATAGTAGGTAATCATGACATGCTTAGCAAATACCAAGGGGATACCATGTTCAAGGAACATTTTCACAAATAAGTGCTCATAAGTCCGAAACTTGACTAGTTAGGTATAGGTATGATATACATAGATAAAAAGGAAATTCTAGCAGCTTTCCGAATTTGTAATAATATACAGGATATTCCATTCGAAATAACAAACTTATAGTCACTTTTCCAAGCTAACGAAATAACTGTATTTTTTGACCACCCTGTATTGAAATAACGAAAATTGGGCTAAAGTGTAGGAAGCCCCTAGGTATTACCAAACTTAATACGAAATGTCGATATCATTGTATTTCTTAGCTCAAAGATATCAGAGTTTTTAGAGGTCTTGATTTCCGACGAAAAAAAACGAAAATAATTTTTATTTCGAAAACAGTAACAGATAGGTATAGAGAAATATATGAAAAGTTGTTAGGAAATTGTTGGAGATTCTAAAAATAATATAATATACAGGTAATTCTATTTGAAAAATCAAAGTTGCTACTACTTTCTTATAGAAGTGGCAACACCGCATTACCGAAAATATTTTAGTTGGGTAGAGAATGTCCGATTATGCCCTCCATTGAATTTTCAAAGGGATCCGTTGTATGGTTCACCAGAAACGTCTAATGTGCCATCCACCGTGAATCACCCTGAATTTTGAACCATAATATTCCATGGGATATAAACAACATCCAAGGTGGGACTCGAACTTTCGATCCTCGGTATGCAAATGATAAACTTCACTATAACTGAAAAAAGAATAAAGCGTGAGTAGCAGAACTCTGTCACTAAAGTCGTATTTTCTACTTATTTTCATTCTTTTTACATACATATTGAGTAAGTCAATTTGGAAAGGCTGAAGTGATGCACAAAGCTTGTATACCTGTAAAAGCGCATGAAACGTTTAAATTATTTAATATTAATATTATATTATAATATTAAATTGCGACGGTGGAAAAAAACATTTGAAATATCCTAACACCTAACTAAACACAGAATTCACTTAAAAATTTTGAACCTCTTCACTGAATTTGGAGTGGCTGTAGAGATGTGCGATGCTCGGAACTCCTCAAAAACGCTCGAAATTTCAACAAAATTGCGGCAGTAAGAGTAAATCGATTGACCCTCAGTGTGAACTTTCTCACATCAAATCAATCCACTAACAAATTTCAACTCTATAATTATAATTCAATAAGCAAAATCTGTATTATTATATTGTATTTTTTCGCGACCAGCATCGCATCGAGTTGCAATTCTAACGGAATAACTTATAGTTTGAAAGAACTAAAAAAATACGGCCTGATAGTAAACCGAACTGAAAAAGAAAAAAAAATATGTTATAGTAAAAAAACTTTCCCGAAGTACATCGCATATTGATAGAGGCGGGTCCAGGTGCGATTCGAACGGAATAAAGTATCTGCGAAGAGCAACACTGTTGAGGAAAATAGTTTAAACTACAACGGCTCGTACCTCAATATCAACTCAATGTACTTAACAAATTTTGACCCTCTAACTCAATCTGTAGAAGCTGAGTAATTTTTGTACGTTAGATCGTGAATATCTCTACATAACAATGGCGGCAAAAGGAACTTTCCTAGCATAAACTCATTACACGTGATAATTTTCAACCCTCTAACTCAATTTGGAGAGGTTTGTGGATGCAAAAATCTGTTTTTATACGCCATACAACCTCTAAAACCGAGAATGCTTAGTTTCGAGTATGTTGTTTATCATTGATTTTCAAATATTTTGCTAGCGGTTTGAACATGTTCTACCCATGTTTATTTCCCTTCCTATCATTTGGAGATGCATAAACTCACATGTACATGTAGATGTGTATATATATATATATATATATATATATATATATATATATATATATATATATATATAGATATATATATATATATATATATATATATATATATATATATATATATATATATATATATATATATATATACATATAAACCTGTCTTGGTGTTTCCTAGAAATAATCCTGGTTGTTTTTCTGAATTCGTTGATTCGCCATACAACCTCTAAAACCGAGAATGCTTAGTTTCGAGTATGTTGTTTACCATTGATTTTCAAATATTTTGCTAGCGGTTTGAACTTGTTCTACCCATGTTTATTTCCCTTCCTATCATTTGGAGATGCATAAATTCACATGTACATGTAGACGTATATGTACATGTAGATGTATATGTATGTATATATATATATATATATATATATATATATATATATATATATATATATATATATATATATACATGGATACCTGTCTTGGTGTTTCCTAGAAATAATCCTGGTTGCTTTTCTGAATTCGTTCAAAAATTCCCCATTTTTCTAGTATTTTAAAACGTTGCAACGAAATTTTACGTACCAAAAAAGGCAAGGGAAAATTGTTGTGTGGCTAGGCCGTCGAAATCAGTCATTACTCGTATTTTATACACATTTCAGACAGTAAATAAATACAAATTCAAATGAGAATGAAGCTTTTCGGTTCACTGTAACATTTTCAGATACAAATAGTATTATTATAATACTAAATGTATAATTGGTTTGCCGTTTTGGAGCATTTAGAATGAATGCGGCCTGAGGCCGCATTTGGACGAAAACGGGGCATCCGAGATATGGCGATCGGCGGCTTTTCGCGGGGCCTGAAGGGCCCCGTCGGACGCCGAAAACGTGATTTTGATATCGAACCTTTAAAGTTTGACGTTTCTCCGAAATTCACGAACACGGCTTCGCATTCCGGACGCTTAAGAACTATTTTTCCATCAAACGAAGTCGAATTCATGTGACCGGCTTGCGAACGAGTAATTGGGGGGCTTTCATTCTATTCGAAAGTTACCGAGCGCGCGAGGCCCATTCGCGTCGTAGTAACGAGTTCCCGCGTACGGAATCAGCTGATTCTCCAAGACAACGAGGTATGTGACAGTGTGTGACAGCTATGCGGCGGTCAGTGGCGTGACACCCATCGGCGTTCGGTGATTTATATTTTCTCGAATCGGGCCGCTCACTAGTAAATTACTAAACGAGTCATATTTTGATCAGTTTCGTGGAAAATTCCTATTTTCAACAAGTGTATCGGCCTCTTCAATGAAAATGATGAAAATTATACCTTTTATCTATTAATTGAATGTTTCAGCCCACAAAAACATAAAACTATTCATGACGCATGGAGGTATATTCAGTACTATGGAAGCTGTGTATAACGGTATTCCATGCTTGACATTACCAATTTTTGGAGATCAAGTTCTGAACGCTCAGAGAGCAACAACACATGGTTACGCAAAATGGATAAAATTCTCTGAGCTTAAAGAAGAAACACTGAAAGAAAATATTAAAGAATTACTGGAAAACCCAACGTAAGATTTCAGAAGAAAACTTACTAAAACTTTATAGAATTTTATGAAGAAATATGATTTTATTTGAATTTTCAAGTTTAAAAACTCGAATGAAAGATTTACCAAAATGTTCGAAAATTTTAAAACTCTTTTTGTGACACTCCAGAGTTCATTTCCTGAAAGAAATTGACTTCATTAGGAGAGTTGATAATGAAAATACTGCCCCTCGACTTAAAATAATAACAGTTAATGTCCCCTGCAGATTAAACAATATAATGATCTGAACGAAAGGGATTTCATGATTCTACTTTACATATTTTTAGTTCTCACTATTCCTTCAAATTCAGATGTATATACCCGTTTTTTGATCTTTTGATTGAATATAAATTGGAAAAAACATAAATTAAAAACATGTACTATTTGAAATGTGTCCGATGGTTCTTCTGAAAAATCAATTTCAAATTATTAATACCCAAATCTCATTTGGTCTTCACATTACCGTAAATCGGGGCTACTTCGGACAGGCCGGTTATATTCGTACATTAGAGTTACAAAAATAGGTGGTGGGATAAACATTTGTTTTTCAGAGAAGTGTCCAAACGGTTACTTTTGGTTGATTGAGACCATTGGAGCTGTTTCGTTTCCACGTGTGATTTTATGAAGCCATATTTTAATTTTTTTAAAGTTGTAACGTTACTGGTAAATTTCAATTGTTTTTGGGAATACTTTTTAGTTTGGTTTTTATCAAAATGTTTTTTTATTTAGTTATAATATGAAAGATATAAAACCTTGTTCTTCAATATTTATAGCTCTTATGATAACTTTTAGTAGTAATATTTTTAAGAATTGAAGATAATGTCCGAAGTAATTATTAATACATGACAACTTCAATTTTATGCGTTTGAAAATATGTGCCCGAATTTGTTCTACCTTCTGGGATGAATTCGGACAGTGTTTCAATAAATCTAAATATTTTATTTCTCTAGGAGCTATGTAGCATCATACATGAAATTTATCGTTTAGATCGCGAAAGTTTGCAACAAATTTTTTTATTTGTCCAAGTAGTCCTGGTTTCTTCCCAACTTTTCCATGGATATGGTTTTGCTTCCGATGTCTACATTCTATCCTAGAATACTATTATTTGAAACCGTATGATGTTAAACCGCTACATCCACCACAATCGGTGGACACGTACCATTAGGAGCATATTCATTAGTTCACGTTTATACTAGACCTGTGTCGATCGTGATTGATCGAATCTTTTTGATTCGATCGCAACCTATACACGAGTGATCGAATCACGAATTTCTAAAAGACCCGATCTTATTTAACCCGATTCCAATTTACTTGACAAGACTAACCAAATTGCACTTTATTTTCATATGTTTTTACACAACAGTATATAACTAATTGCTTGCTGATACAATCGTTTACAGTTTACATGCTTTCATTCATCGCACTCTTTATCGTGTTGTTTTGAATTTTGACACGTAATCCAAAAGGAACCGATTTTTTCAGGAACGTTCGCGTAGAAGGGTCGCGACATGTCGATTTCTCAGTCTTTTGGGTCGCGAACTCGATCGATCGCGTCGTGATCGAGATCGAATTCAGTTTGAGATCGAATCAGTGACATGCTGATATATTCGTTACAAACCGCGACCGGCGACCGGTGACCCAAATGATCGAAATGATCGAATCTTTTTAACTCGATCACCATACGAGTGGGTCATGATCGACCCGGGTCTCGACAAATGATCGATCGACACAGGTCTAGTTTATACGTTATTATATTATTCTTATATTTAATGAATTCTTGATGATCACCCAAATATATGTATTATTGAGGTGAAATTGCTGAAAATTGACTCAGGTCTTCTATTTACTGTTTTAATTTCCAGATACATGCAAAATGCCCAAAAGCGTTCAAGAATTATGCGTGACAAGCCGCAATCTCCTTCAGACACGTTGTCTTTCTGGGTAGACTACGTAGCAAGACACAAAGGAGCTGAACATTTGAGGGTAGCATCTTTGAAATTATACTGGTATCAGTACCTTCTATTGGACGTAACTCTATTCATCATATTATGTATAGTTTTATCCATCGTATTTATTAAATATTCAATCCGTTATTCAATAGGAATATATAGGAATCGTACATCAAAACTGAAAATACAATAAATTCTTCGCTATTCATTATGTAATTCTTAAAGTATCTTTTTAAGCGGAAAAGGTTTTTTTAATTGGTCTGTTGTAGTTTCTTTCAAAATATTGGTAAAGTTATTTCATATCGTCTTTTATGGATTTTTTTTGTCTTCTGTGTATAAAATAATGCTGAAGGTATTTACGGGTAACGCAAATTATTTGCTGCAAATGTATTGTAAATATTCTGAACAATTATGGCACAATTATATGTAATGAAATACTTAATGAAGTGGAGGATGGAATAAATTTGTTTGAATATCTTGAACTCGTTTGTTTATGAACGATTTTGTTATCTCATAACGGCTTCGTTTCAAAAAGAATTTGGCATTTGAAAAAGAATAACATACAGATATTAATTAACAAGTGGAACCATCATCTATGATAGCTACTTATTCAGAAATATTCAACGCCTTAATCTTATCTAGACAAAAGTTCTCAAAAAGAAATTGTTTCTCATATCTGATGCTAGAAAAAATGGTAATATCTATCAGGCGCGGATCCAGAGATCATTTTTATACTCCACGCGCGCGCGCACATACACACAAACACAGATATATTGAAGAAAATTGAGTCAAAAAAGAATTATTGGGCAAAAAACTATTTTTGATGATTTAATTTGTTTAATAAATACATAACTTTCATAACAAATAAGTAAAAATATACATATTTATATAGCTATACTAACAAAACAGTTATAAAGAAAATTTCCAAAGTTTTTATTACTAAGAAAATAATTATGTCCTAGAAATTCGTACACCAGTTATTGATTGCACAGTAAAAATGACTTGACAGAAAGTATCTTACAATATAAACTCAACAAGATGTTAATTTTTTTGCAAATCTACCAATTATAGCATCTTTACCTAAATTTGGTTCAGAATGTATATTTACGTTCTTGCCCCATAGTTGCTCTGAGGCATATTTTTAATCGCTTAAGGCTTGAAAAGGTTCTTTCTGGTGTTGCTTTCGACAGTGGCAGTGTAAGAAGTACTTTAATTAAAAAGTTGTAATGAAAGGATGAACTTCGTCATCACAACTAATGAATAATTTGATAGCATTTTTTGGACCATCAGCATTAGAAATTTTTGAAAAACATCCACAGACTTGTTAAAAAATGTCGAGTATTTGTGTGCAAGGCTTCTTATCGCATTAAATGAATAATGTAAATAAAAGTAAAGTCGAAATAAAATATATTTTTCAAATAACAGGCCATATTAAAATTCATTTTCTAAAAATATTAAAGTTTATTTTTTCTAAACATTGTAATCAAAAGGAGAGGAGGCGATCGCCCCTACCGTGTATCCGCTCGCCTGCTGCCACCTTTGAAGATGTGAAAAATTCTTCAATATTATAGCAGAATACTCAATCGATTGAAATTAGACATTATATACACTGAATAAATATTACCACAATATTCCTCAGACGATTAACATTCATTCGATAGCTATTTTTCAAAGAAAATTCTTTCAATTTAGTGTTATCTAATCCTTTCAACAAGTCAGGGTTTCTGATCAACGCTATAGATTTTCGAATATATACATTTCTTCTAAATAAAGAACTTATTCACTATATTACCTATTTATTAGAGTGTTAATAAAATAACATTTTTCCGAAATTGAAATAATTATCAGTTTATTTGATAGTGAAGCTAACACAAAAGTTAGCTTCAGCATTTTAGTGAAACTCTCTTTTCATCTGATATCCAGATTTGCAAAATTTAATTATAATTGCATTGGTGAAACATAAAACATGTTAAGGATAATGGAAAACAAAAGTACTGTTACTTTTTTCACTCAGGAATTCGTTTTCCTATTTAAACATTTAGATTGGTTTGGATTGATTAGGTCGATTGGTCGATACTATATGTAAGTGAATAAATAAACTTATTAAAACAATGGACCATTCTTTTATACTGTTGTTCGACTTTGCTTTCCTGAAAAATGTATGAAACAACTTGAGAACGACCTGCAATGTGAGAAACAGTACCTATATAAAACTATAGTAAAATAAACTAGTGAGAGGCTCCCCCGCCTATTAAATAGATCCGTGAAAACTATAGATCGATGAAAATATAGTTTCCCGAACCACGATGAGTGCAAAGCCCGTACCTGCCTCTTTCGAACGGTACTCGACGCGTCGAGTGCTGAGCCCGTCCCTGCCTCTGTCGAACGGGCGCGCCATCTGCTCGCTGTCAATTTCGATTTCGTGCGGTATCGGCTAGATGCTACGACCTCATTGGGACTCGCCGTGCCGAAACTTCTCGATAGAATTCAACCCGTCCAACTATCGGCTCCAAAGGCGGTCACGTGAATTCGAGTCCATGTGACGCGAAAATAGTTCTTAAGCGTGGGGAATGCAGCCGTTTTAGCGAATTTCGGAGAAACGTCAAACTTTAAACGTTCGATATCGAAGATCGGCGTCTCGGATCAAGGCGAGACGTAGCGTAAGCACTACGGAAAGGACGTGGGCGATCGACGGGGCCCTTCGGGGCCGATCTCCTTATCTCGGCTTCATAAGTTTGCCAAAATGCGGCTGCATTTTGGAAAGTCGAATTTGGCAAACCAATTATTTATTTAGTATTATATACTAGTGAGAGGCTCCCCCGCCTATTAAATAGATCCGTGAAAAATATAGATCGATGAAAATATAGTTTCCCGAACCACGATGAGTGCAAAGCCCGTCCCTGCCTCTGTCGAACGGTACGCGACGCGTCAAGTGCTGAGCCCGTCCCTGCCTCTGTCGAACGGGCGTGCCATCTGCTCACTGTCAATCTGTAGTTCGTGAAGAATCGGGTAGATACTACGATCTCGTTGGGCCTCGCCGTGCCGAAACTTCTCGATAGAATTCGACCCGTCCAACTGTCGGCTCGAAAGGCGGTCACGTGAATTCGAGTCCATGTGAAGCGAAAATAGTTCTTAAGCGTCGGAAATGCAGCCGTTTTCGCGAATTTCGGAGAAACGTCAAACTTTAAAGTTTCGATATTGAAGATCGGCGTCGCGGTCGGGAACGGGACATAGCCTAAGCACTGCGAAAAGGTCGGTGGCAAAAGATGGGGTCCTTCGGGCCCCGCGATTCGGGGCCGATCTCCTTATCTCGGCTTAATAAATTTGCCATAATGCGGCCTTCGGCCGCCTGCATTTTAGGAAGTCCAAAATGGCAAACCAATTATTTATTTAGTATTATATATGAATATGACATTTGAATACAATATGTCTACGAGAAGCAGCCATCATCACTTTAATTCATCAATATGATGATGATTAGATAGTACTGTCCTGAAAGTATTCAACCACTTCCTAAATATGAAGGGAATGGTTTGAGTTGAAAATATTTTGTGAATATCTGTTTACAGAGATTTTTTGAATCCGTGTTCTATTAATGTCATGTCTTGAAATATGATATAACTCGTATTTCGCTAAGGAGATACTATAAGAATGGAAAATAAAATAATTATTTGGAAGAATACCCAAAACATCATTTTGTCTCAACCGATCTCTCCTAAAAATTAATGGTCCTCGAATTTTCATAAGAGAGTTCCTTTCAACTTGGATATCTTTCCCAACAGTCAGTTCAACTAATATCGCATATATTTATTTTTCATGGTTGATTTCATACTGAAGTATATCACCCCTTCTTTTGCATTGTCCAACAGTTCTTCAAGATCTTTCGGCAACTGTTTTGGTTTTTTTTAATGTGGAAAGCACCTACGTTCACCATACTGGGTACCCATGGAAGAGGTTTGTGGACGCTTGTATTAGCATTTAATGGAAAATACGTTATAGACGAATACGTTCAAGTGCGTAGCTTCGGGGTATTATTAATGCAACGAGTGGTTGAAGCTTTTATGAGCTGCCATAAAGTATGATATCATGCTTCATTAAACTACGCTCCTGAACTAGGATAATTTTTTCGTTTTAAATTATAAGACAGGTTGAAACAAAAAAAATACTAATTAGGAAATGGTTCTCACTGGGCAATTCATCCTGAGCACATGAAAGATAAGAATTGTAGACTATTGTGGTATTTGATACATGTACAACATGTTTATAATGGAATCAACACATCAATACCACTTAATTTTAATTCATTAGTATAATCAAGTGAGAACTGAGAATCTCAGATATCGTTATTCCAGTGACAGTCACACATTCCTTTCTGATAGGATGAAAGACGGATGGAATTCAAAGTATATAGCTTCACACGATTTGGAAACGATAATTAATACGGCGCGACGCAGAGAGATATACACTTGGGTCTTGAAATATAGACACAAGAAAGGGAACAGGTTCTAGGCTGACCGCAGCATGAGAGTCCTAATCTAAGTGTGAGACTGGAGGTTTAGTAGGCTAATTCTCGGAAACCGAAAGAAGAGGGGTGTTTTTAGTGGGTAAGCAATGTTGATATATATTTATATATATATATATATATATATATATATATATATATATATATATATATATATATATATATATATATATATATATATATATATATATATATATATATATATATAAACTATTGAATCCCACACAGGCCGGGTTCGCAACCGGTATCGCTTTTGAAGTTTTCACCTCGATACAAAAAAAGGGAAACGATAGAGTAAGCTCCTGAAAGTTATATGTATTTCCATGTACCGGGTGGGCAGATAAGGATGCAAAGTGCTGTATCTCGTAAACTATTCGTCACAGAGACTTGCGGTAAAAAATTTTATGACTAAAGTTGCCAACAGAAAATACTGGAATTCATTTTCAGTTTTTCAAGATGACGTCCAGGGGGCGTAATCGCCATCTAAAACTTTCAAAGTGATTTTTGTCTGAATGTACCTAGTAAATGTACTACAAAATTATCTCCTTTTTTAAGCTATGCTTTATTCGAGAGATTTTTGTTCAACACAATATTTTTTTGAATTAACATCTGTAACTCCTGAACAACTGAACCGATTTCAACAACGTTTGTCTCGTTGAAAATAGCATTCGATGCTACATCAAAACCATTTTATCTGTGATCTGTCAAATTTTTAGTGATGCCGCGAAAGTAAGTTTTTTAAAATAATAACAGAAAAAAGCCAATTTCTCTGAAAAATCAAATGTAATTACCTAATTTGTTTTCCATAAAAATGTAGCCAAAATAGGCTAGGGTAAACCGTATCTCGATATCTTATTTCTTGCCTAAGATATTGAAGGAAGAAAATTCAGGTATCATATAATTCTGAAAAAACGCCATAATACCGATATTTATTTTTATTTATTCGTCTTCTTCCAAGAATCAATGATAAAATTTCATTATTTTATGATTTCTAAATAATATTTTTCTCAGTTGAAAAAAAAAATTTAAAATAAGTGTAGGAGCATAATAATTAATGTAATAATATGCAGGTGCATGGTAGTCAGAATATGAAGAGTAGGCGAGGGAGGAAAAACAATAGCCTAAAATAAACTTGTCATAAAATATCAAAATTATAATTATAGTGGCAGAATCATGAGTTTTTGTAGCACACACAAGGACTAAAAACTATTGGAATGAGCTTACAAATGATGAAGCTGTTGATATTATTGCTTTATATTTTGAATATCTTACAAATCCGGAATTGACACAAAGAGTATACCGAGCTCGATAACCAAATCGGCGTTCACACCAAGCTGGCAGTATTACGCCAATTTCGCATTTAACGAGAAAAAATTCTCGCATGGCTTGAACGTCGATTTGGATAGAGATTCTTACTTGTGTGTGCCACAAAAACTCATCACACTGCCACTATAAGTATAATTTTAATATTTGTAGACAAGTTGATTTTAGGAATATGTATTCTAACTACCTTGCACTAGCATATTATTACATTGATTATTATATTGAAACAATGGTTAAAAATAAAAATTTACACATTTATTATAAAAAATAATGCATGACGCACGTTTAGGTGGAACTTCGCCTTCTTCAGATGCTAATGGCAAACTAACTATGATTCTCTGTTGTATCGAAAACAAGAAATGACAAATTATGTAGAAGGGGTAAATACAAAGATGGTTACAAACAATTATTAGAAAAGGAAAAACCAATTCTGATCTGCTAGTCAGGTAGTTCGGTAATTTTGAAAAGATTAAGAAGGGGGCTTGAAAAATGATCGATTTGGCTATTCATTAGGAGACCGGAATGCTTGTATTTATTTATCTGTAATGATTCTAAAAAATTAAGTTTAATTTCCTTACTTTAAGTATTTAATATTTTAAAATCGAAATTGAATGTGTGATTTTCTTGGATTAAATGGTTTGCATAATGCGAATCCGACTTCTGATCAACAAAGCTACGTTTGTGTTCTGAAATTCTAGTTTGAAAACTTCTGAAAGTTCTACCAATGAAAAACTTATCACAATCGCCACAATTAATTTTATAAACTCCTGATTTATTATCTTTATGAACTTTGGATTTATTATTTTTTTATATGACTTCCTAAATTATTACCGGTGCGATAAGCAATGTTAATGTTAAGCTTAGATAAGAGAGATTTAAGTTTTTTACTTGAATTTCCGATGAAAGTGAGGCTGTTATATTTGATATTAGTTTTAGTGAGGGGGTACACCTGGTTAATCGCATTTTTGAAAAACTTTTTATCTATCATATTGTCTATAATATTGGGATCATAATTATTATTTACGGCAATTTGTTTAATTATATTTTTCTCGATGTTAAAATTGGCGTTTGAAAGTGGAATATTTACTAAACGACGTACCATACTATTGAAAGCTGCCATTTTGTTATGGAATGGATGTAGGGAAGTACTATGTATGACGCTATCAGTGTGCGATGGTTTGCCAATAATTGAAAAATTATGTTTGTTATCTACTTTTGTTATTTTCAAATCCAAATAGTTGATTGAGTTATCTTTTTCCATCTCTAAAGTGAATTTTATATTAGGGTGTAAAGTGTTAAAGAATGTTTGAAAGCAATCTAGTTGTCTAAGAGTACCAGTGAAACAACAAATAATATCATCCACATATCTAAACCAATAAACGAATTGCCGACTAACAGGATGATTATGAATTGACTGTTTCAAATTATCCATGAATACTTCAGCCAACAAAGGGCTCAGAGGGTTTCCCATAATTAAGCCTTCAGTACTGCTGTAAATCTTATCATTGAAACTAAAATAATTCTGTTCCAGGCATAATTCCAAAAGCGACAATATATCTGATTTTATGAAAGGATTAACAAGATTGCTATTAAGTAACTTTTCTATTAGGGTTAAAGGAACCTTGGGTGGTATACTTGGAAAAAGATTAACTACATCCCAGGACATCAATTTAGAATTGAGTGGCAAATGAATATTTTCAATTTTATTAACTAAATCGTAAGAGTTTTTGATAGAGAATTTAGGCTGACATTTACAATAATTTTGAATTATTTCTATTAGAAACTGCGACAAAAACACTGAAGGTGCTGTAGTGAATTACACTACTGGTCTGATTGGATAGCCTGGTTTTTGTAATTTAATTAAAGAGTAAAGTTATGGTACCAAAGGATTTGAAATAATGAGTTTATACTTGTCTTTATTTTGTATAAGAATATTAATGTTATCGATGGCTAATTTTAAATTTTTCTGAAATTTACTGGTTGGATCATGTTTTAGTAACTTAGAATTACCGGAGTTCAAAAATCTTAAGTTTTACGTAAATAATCACAATTATTCAAAGCGATAACTGTATTACCTTTGTCAGCTTTGGTGAAAATGGTATCATTAGAGAGTGTTTTTTGTTTGATTGATTTTACAATGGACATTTCTGATAAATTGGCGTTGTATTTGTTATACTCATTTTTAATAAGAAACGTGACATCTACAATATTCATATCAAGGTAATCCATTCTGAACTGCTTTATAGGTTTCATAATGTAGAATTTGATATGTTTGATTCACAAACTCGATTTTCAGTTAACAATATTATTCATAAAAAATTCACCAAACAGCAAATAAAATTGAATTACCTTCGTGGTAGCAAACCGGTATCAGAAAAAGGGAAAAAACCAACTAACTTTTCACAACATCAGTTTTTCGAAAAATTCACTAATTTATCCAATACTAATTTCGATAGTAAGGAAGTGAATTTATTGCAAAAAGGTTTCAAACACAATATACAACCAACTCATTCAACACGTCACTTCGAACAACTCGACGTAGATACTGAAATAGCTGTTCGAAATTTGACTGATAATCCACTTGTAAAACACCTAGCTTCTAATATTATTAAAAATGAGTATAACAAATACAACGCCAATTTATCAGAAATGTCCATTGTAAAATAAATCAAACAAAAAACACTCTCTAATGATATCATTTTCACCAAAGCTGACAGAGGTAATACAGTTATCGCTCTGAATAATTGTTATTATTTACGTAAAACTTTAGATTTTTTGAACTCCGGTAATTATAAGTTACTAAAATATGATCCAACCAGTAAATTCCAGAAAAATTTAAAATTAGCCATCGATAACATTAATATTCTTATACAAAATAAAGACAAGTATAAACTCATTTTTTAAAATCCTTTGGTACTACAACTTTACTCTTTAATTAAATTACACAAACCAGGCTATCCAATCAGACCAGTAGTGTCATTCACTACTCAGTGTTTTTGTCGCAGTTTCTAATAGAAATAATTCAAAATTATTGTAAATTTCAGCCTAAATTCTCTATCAAAAACTCTTACGATTTAGTTAATAAAATTGAAAATATTCATTTGCCACTCAATTCTAAATTGATGTCCTGGGATGTAGTTAATCTTTTTCCAAGTATACCACCCAAGGTTCCTTTAACCCTAATAGAAAAGTTACTTAATAGCAATCTTGTTAATCCTTTCATATAATCAGATATATTGTCGCTTTTGGAATTATGCCTGGAACAGAATTATTTTAGTTTCAATGATAAGATTTACAGCAGTACTGAAGGCTTAATTATGGGAAGCCCTCTGAGCCCTTTGTTGGCTGAAGTATTCATGGATAATTTGGAACAGTCAATTCATAATCATCCTGTTAGTCGGCAATTCGTTTATTGGTTTAGATATGTGGATGATATTATTCGTTGTTTCACTGGTACTCTTAGACAACTAGATTGCTTTCAAATATTCATTAACACTTTACACCCTAATATAAAATTCACTTTAGAGATGGAAAAAAAAACTCAATTAACTATTTGGATTTGAAAATAACAGAAGTAGATAACAAACATAATTTTTCAATTATTCGCAAACCATCGCACACTGATAGCGTCATACATAGTACTTCCCTACATCCATTCCATAACAAAATGGCAGCTTTCAATAGTATGGTACGTCGTTTAGTGAATATTCCACTTTCAAACGCCAATTTTAACATCGAGAAAAATATAATTAAACAAATTGCCGTAAATAATAATTATGATCCCAAGATTATAGACAATATGATAGATAAAAAGTTTTTCAAAAATGCGATTAACCAGGTGTACCCCCTTACTAAAAATAATATCAAATATAACAGCCTCCCTTTCATCGTAAATTCAAGTAAAAAACTTAAATCTCTCTTATCTAGCCACATTAACATTGCTTATCGCACCGGTAATAATTTAGGAAAACATATAAAAAAGAATAAATCCAAAATTCATAAAGATAATAAATCAGGAGTTTATAAAATTAATTGTGGCGATTGTGATAAGTTTTTCATTTGTAGAACTTTCAGAAGTTTTCAAACTAGAATTTCAGAACACAAACGTAGCTTTGTTAATCAGAAGTCGGATTCACATTATGCAAACCATTTAATCCAAGAAAATCACACATTCAATTTCGATTTTAAAATATTAAAAAATGAAAGTAAGGGAATTAAAATTAATTAGAATCATTACAGATAAATAAATATAAGCATTCCGGTCTCCTATTGAATAGCCAAATCGATCATACTTCAAGCCCCCTTCTCAATATTTCCGAACTACCTGACTAGCAGTTCAGAATTGGTTTTTTTTATTTCTAATAATTATTTGTAACCATCGTTGTATTTACCCCTTCTACATAATTTGTCATTTCTTGTTTTCGATATAACAGAGAATCATAGTTAGTTTGCCATTAGCATCTGAAGAAGGTGAAGTTCCACCGAAACGTGCGTCATGCGTTATTTTTTATAATAAATGTGTAAATTGTTATTTTTAACCATTGTTTCAATATGTTTATTAATTTACAACAAATATCGGCCCAATCAATCCAAAATTTGATTATTATGCTCCTACGCCTTTTTTCAAAAATTTTTTCAATCAAGAATAAGTACTTTTATTTAAAAATCATAAAATAATGAAATTTCATCATTGATTCTTGGAAAAAGACAAATAAATGAAAATAAATACTGGTGACATAAAAGTCAGGTTATTGCATTTTATTTTTCAGAGAAATTGGCAGTTTTTTGTTATTATATCAAAAAACGCGCTCTAGTGCCATCACTAAAAATTTGACATATCACTGATAAAATGGTTTTGATGTAACAATAAATGCTTCTTTCAACAAGACCAACGTTGTTGAAATCTGTTCAGTCGTTCAGGAGTTACAGCTGTTCATTAAAAAAAAATCTATTTAACCACCCCCCAACACTTCATTTCAATAGATACGTCAAAAAGTTATAAATAAAAATTACTCGAATGAAGCTTAGCTTAAAAACACATATATTTTTGTGATATATTTACTAAATGTATTTAAGAGGAAAATCACTTTAAAAACTTCAGATGGCGGTTATGCCTCCTGGCGGCCGTCTTGGAAACCTGAAAATAATTTCCTAGATTTTCTGTTGGCAACTTTAGTTACAATATTTTTTACCGCAAGTCTCTGTGACGAAATACAGCACTTTACATTCTTATCTGGCCACCCGGTACATTGAACGTAAGTACAGGAAATACTTGTATCATGTTATACAATTTTATTGACTTACTTTTCAAAGTTTGTATAACACATACTTGAAGTTTCTATTTCCCAAATCTACATTGCCAAATTGCAACAATGGAAAATATAACTCATGTATGATTTAAAACTATTCATATTAATACATTGAACTTCTATAGTTGTGATCTCAAAACGTCACTATATTATAAAAAACGCATGAGCAGCAGAGCTCCGTCACTAAGTTGTATTTTTTACGCGAAGTGCATCGCGTACTGATAGCGAAACAGATCGAGATGCAATTTGACGGAACAGTTACCACGAAATGCAGCGTGGTTGAGAAAAAGAGTTGAATGCAAAGTAGGATCATAAATCAACATAAACTCAATGTACCTACCTACGTACCAAACTCTCTAACTCAATC